>BMAW01092862.1:282395-354520 GCA_019974015.1 Nephila pilipes
CATAATGTTAAAACAAATAATGAAATGACTAATGTGGTTCATATTGATTAGCTCAACCTATTCAATAAATAATTCAAGTTCTACCTATTACTTTGTTTCCTCATAAACCAGCATACGAGATATATGACCAAATAGTTAGTTGTATTCTATACAAATGCTCTTCGAGTAGGATAGATTGCAATACGGTTTGTGGACCAGAGGTTTAGCAGTACTAATTCTTGAATTTTGACTTGGAGAAGATGAGGAAACTGACATTGCGAACTGTCAATTAGCATTTTCTTCAAATTCCTAAGCTGTATCTTGCGTTAACAACTCATTTGGGGGCACTAGAATGTATAAAGCAACCGAGAATTAATTTACCTGGCTGTGGCCTAATTTGCAATCATACATATTTATAAGTGGTCTAATTTGGAGGTTCTATCTCTCTCTCTACCAAATCAGTGCTGGTGGATGTAAAACCAAATTTGTTGAGCTATCTATCAACATATTTAAAAGCTAATCAAGTTACTGTAAATAAATTACAAAGACATGATAGAATCTTCAAGGAGTCATGTAAGTACATAAGTAAAATAAATATAAAATCATTATGTATTCAAATATAATGCTACTTTATTTGAATTTATCAATAGGTCAGTAGTAACATATATATGAGCATATTTACAAATTTTTCAAAAATATTTAAATTATTATCTTCTGTTCACAGTTAAATATTTAGGATAATTTAATATCATTCGATAAATCCATACAGTAATACGCTGTTTATCCTGATGAAACATTTAATTTGTTAATATGGTTTCATATTCGATTAAATGTAATTATTTTTTGAATGTAGTAAAATAGAATATATTTGGTAAAAAGTAACAAACTTCTAATCAATGGATTAAATAGCATAAATTTACACACGAAAATTACTATTTAATTAGAAGAATAGACAAATACAGCTTTATTGACATATTTGCAATCATTTACACACCACTAATCATTTATACTCATATTATATAATTACATTTAATAAGCAGAATAGGAATAAATTGTTAAATTTACATTTGGCATTCAATAATATTCAGTTCACAGGAAGATACTTAATAAGATATAATTTAATATTAATCTATAAGACCACATACAGTAATACGCTATTTATGTATCCTTTTGAAACATTTATTTTGTTGATATGGTTTCATATTCGATTAAATTTAATTACTTCTTAAATGTAGTAAAATAGAAAATATTTCTTAAAAAGTAAAAAACTTCCAATAAATGGATTAAATAGTGTACATTTGCATATGAAAATTACCATTTAATTGGAAGAATAGACAAATACATCTTTATTGACGTACTTGTAATTATTTACACACCGCCAATAATTTTTACTCATATTATGTTATAGTATAAAAAATAAATATTTGCATTTGCATTTGAGAATACTCTACACTAATATTAGTTCAATTTTTACTGTTACTTACAATACTCACTGTTACTTTTATGTTGATACTGGATATTCCATTCCCATTCAATTATTTAATTAAAACTATGAATTTTGAGATTAGGTAGGATTTAGTGCATCGTATTGTGGGTAACAAAGAGTATCCGTTTAGAAATGAGAATGCGTTATAACGAATGAGAAGAATAACCCAAGTGTGAGAAGTCCGTCATTTGGTGTATTCATTTACATTATTAAAATAAACAGAATTAATGACAACAGTTTCATAATTGTGCCTACTTGAAGGATGATTGGTGGAAGTCCAAACATAGAAGAATTATTCGTATCGTTATATGTGTGGGTGGGTGCATATGTGAGTCTCGCGAATGCGTAATGTGTATCAGTGTAATTCAAGTGAGTTAGTACCTGTGAATGTTCCAAATCTTGAACTTATTTAAATGGGTTGCTGGAAAGGAAGTAGAGTCGCCACATGATCTTTCCGAACGATCAAATCTCATTCTACAACATTAAGATTGCAATGACCTCCTATGAGTGGTTTTTCAACAGTAAATTTGAAGAGAGGAACCATCCCAAACTAAAATCCTCAGTAGTTCCATTATCGCAGAGAGCAAGTATCATAATTGATTAAGTGTGCAAAGTTGCTTATTGGAATTGTTACGACTTTTCATGTTATGTAAATAATTTTCCCTTCAGTTAAACAACAACAAAACACGATTATAGTTTGACGTTTGCTAGGTTTCTAAAAAGTTAGGCTCATAAATGGGTTTCTAAAACATAGTAATATTGTTATGTTTGACAAAGGCTAACGTTTTATTTTTTTCTATAAACCGACTGTCTTTGTGTTTAATAACAAATTTGTACCATTATATTACAACACATTTAACTATCAATAATTTTAATCTGGCGTGGCATTCTATCAATTAGTCTATTTATGGCTGCCTGAAGTTACTGTTTCAAAGCTACATCCTCTGATGTGCATAAATAATCCACGGTTTGTCCTAGTAGTCCGATGTTCATGTCACGTCCAATTAAATACCACAGGTATTTGATGGGATTCAGATCTAGAGACTTTGCCAGTAAGGGAAGGATGTCAAAGCCAGTCAGGATGTTAAGAGTTCACCGTGGGACACACAGAATGGCATTGTCTTGCTGGTATACTGTGTTGGGTGTGCCCTACAACAAGGGCAGAACAATAGGCTCCACGATTTGAGTGACGTAGTGGTCCGCTGTTAAGCGGTCGTCAATGTGTACCAGAGACTTACTGTGATGAAACATTATGCCACCCCAATTCATTTTGCCTATTGTAGGATTGGTTTCAGTCATATCATAATAAGCAAGTATCATAATTGATTAAGTGTGTAAAGTTGCTTATTGGATTTGTTACGACTTTTCATGTTATGTAAATAATTTTCCCTTCAGTTAAACAATAACAAAACACGATTCTAGTTTGACATTTGCTAGGTTTCTAAAAAGTTAGGCTCATAAATGGGTTTCTAAAACATAGTAATATTGTTATGTTTGACAAAGGCTAACATTTTATTTTTTTCTATAAACCGACTGTCTTTGTGTTTAATAACAAATTTGTACCGTTATTTGAAGAACTTTAAAATAAACACATATTCCTTTCGGCATCCTGAAAAATCATGTTATTGGGAAAAGCCAGCTTTGATGTAAATATTTTCCTTTAATTACTCAAGAGCTAGTTTCATATCATGAATCACTTCATTGATTATTTACAAAATTTGAAAGAAAAAAATATTTTTTAATGTAAGAAAGCAAAACTATCAGTGCGCAGCGGGAAAAAACTTAATATTTTATCACTATTGATTATCAGATATGAATACAAGTATTTTACACTACACATTTAACATATTACGACATCTTAAAATTTTACTACCGCCTTCCGTATAATACCAATTTGTTGAATATACATAATTTTTCAATATTAATGTAATTGTATAAATTTTTAAAGTACGATATATTTCCTAACAATTATTTTAAAACGGTATTTATATCTTCAACATTAACTGTTAAGCGAATACCAATAATCGATTAAAAATAATAATACGCTCAATTACTCAAACATTTCAACCCAGTTAGCCCAGTGGTTATGATCGAGATTTCACGATGGACGTTATTTCCGCGGAGATTCGGGTGCCAGTCCTGATATCACTTTAATCCCACTGTGCACAGGCTTTAATGCTTGTAAAATAAGTCGACGTGCCAAGTCTTTCCATTGGCATGGTGAGGAGATTTAGAATAGGAGGTGCCAATTCCAGTATATTCAGGACATTTTACTGAGGCACAATGTAATGATGTCTATCAACGTTATCTCTCGTTTTGCTTCTGAGTGTGACATGAATATATAATCAATTCTCACATATTTTGTTTTGTATTTTTTACATCAAGTTCCCAGGTACAGCTGTGAAAGTGTTAAAATATCATGCTCACTCATATGGGAATCACCAGTTTTAAATATGGTTTAATCAACAAACCAGCAATACCACATAGATGTTAACTTGAAATACTACATATATAAAATAAATATCTCTTCGTAAATTTAGGTTTAAAAATCTATGTGCTTTTTCTGCAGACATTAAAGCGTTTCAAGATGGCAACAGCTAAAATTTCTCACAAGAACATCAGCAAAAACTATTATTTTCCTTTCTTCTTGTTTGTGTCAAAGTAAAATAACAATTAAGAGTTGCGGTTAGACAAGCGTATGAGATTTTAACAAATCTGAAATGCATTTGCGATTAATTATAAAACAAAAAACAACAAATCCAAGTTAAACGTATGTTTTAGAAAAACGAAATGAAGAATTTAAGTAAGGATAACTACATAAGATATGTTATTTCTATGCATAATCATGCGCAGCTGTTTCGAAATTCATAATTGAAATTTGAGCGATTAACAGAAACACATTACTTTTTCATACTTATATTTTTCATTAAAATGCCACAAATATTCCTTTTATTAAAATTAATTAACAATTTTAAATCGCCTTTCACGATGTCTTTGTTAACGGTGAATAATAATATTTTAGATATGATTAGACCTTTTTAAACTCCTCAAGTAATGAAATAGTAATGTTTTGCATTAGAAATTCGTGTTTTTTCACATAATGTGATTCGACAGAATTTTTTTTTTTCAAATTATATTAAAAATACTATAACTCAAAAACAGAAAACTACACATTTTCTTTTACAATTTTCACAAAATTTAATAATAAATCTCAGTTCTAAACACAAAAACTAAATAAATGGTTTCTTAAACCTCTTTTTATTATTGACTAAGCTTATTATATAAACTTACTATATAAGACATTACACTCCCAAAATAATATCTTTTAGACTGTATATTTTGCTTTGCATTTTAATGTACATAAAATATTTCCAAATAAGAAATAGATTTTATGAAAGAAAAATTTAAAAATTAAAATAATATCGAGCATTTAAAAATATTTGATATGTATAAAATGTAGAGTAGAAAACTCAAATTTAGTTATGGTTTCTAGTTAAAATATTATACTAAAATTTTTTGAGAAACACTTACATTTAATAAAGTTTTTAGCTCTAAATATCTCGCCATATACTTTTGGAAAACAGTTTCATAATATATTGCTTACGAAACTAATTTAAAATGTAAAAATATTTTTTTTTCCTTCATTAATTTGCTAATCTTAAATCGTATAATATGTATTATAATATTTCTCATTAAAACGCTACTTTATTAATGTACAATATTACAAATAAAACTATTAAACCTATTAATCCACTTAAATTAATATTCGTAATTCTATCATCTTGAATGAGTTAATGAAATTTGAAGCTATATTAGCATAATGAATCAAGACTTATCTATGACAGTTTGTAATTAAGCAACATGTTGAATATTACATGCATTACTTTAAATATTACATAACAGTAATTAATTATATATATTATACGAACAATGTGTTATATGTTTCCAGTTTCTCAAAAGACTACAGTGTTACAGAGATTTGGAAGAAAAATACACTTTGGGAACAAGATAGAATTTAACGATTATGTTATCCTCTATTTCAGATGATTTTTTTCACAATATTTATAATATAAATTGAAAAAATAACTGCTTTAATTAAGGGGAATATTATCTTTGATTGACATGAAATGAATACATACATAAGAAAAATTTATTTCATTTGTTTTTAAGTTAAATAAAAAAATATTTCTCTACGTATTAAAATAAAATTTCTGTAGAGAAATCTGCAATTATAACTTATCACATTTATATCTTAGACAAAAACAAATAAATACATGAAATATGATAGTTATAAGGTACTAATTACAAAGCATTGCTTTCGTATGCAACTCATATCATATATTTTCAAAATTGCTATTCCAAATTCATAAGTAACTTAATTTTCCATTTTTATTTTATACATTTTGATGTATTTTTCACTAGTAGTTTTTTAATCTTTCATTGCAATTTTTTCTGTTCCTACCGAAAGAGAAAAAAAATTAATTTTGTTCTTTAATTATCAATAAAAATGCATACTTTAATCTTTCGATTTGAAATTTCAAAGTAGAAATTATAGTAGATTATTAATACATGTTATAAAATATTATGATTTTAATTTCAGAAAAATGTTTATCAGTCACAATTTATTTACAATTTATTTCTGTACAAAATTTGATAATAATAATAACATTCGTTTCAACGGAGTAAAACAATAACAAGCATTGGGGCCATCAGGAATAAATAAATCATTATAAGTCAACATTATTTAATAGATCGTATTATTTAGCTCTTACTCAGATCTTAAGCTCATTATGTTTTAGTATCAAAGTTGGTAAAATTTAATTTCCATAATGGCTTTGACCTAAAGGGAGAACAAAATTTCGTACTTGTATAATTTATTTAACGTCAAAAGGTAAACATTAGTTTCACTAATTAACTGTCCGCAGGAATTATGAAACTAAACAACACGTCTTAAGAATAAATGCTCGTAATCGGTTTCGTTTCTTCACCTATAATAGTTCATATCAATCAGACCAGTAAAAGTTATTCTTACTATATATATATATATATACCTGTGTGTATGTATCAGATAAAGCAATGAAATTATTATTAAAGCACATAAATATTAGAGAACTATTAAAATTAACAATATAAAACATTTGTAGAACTACGTAAAAATATGAATAAAAATTTAATCAAATTTAAAGCTAAATGAATAATTTGATTACTCAACAAAACGAATATATATATACTGCTAGTTACTCAAAATGCAACACCCAGAAGGTCCAGAGATATCACAGCGAAATTTATTTGGTAGATAACATGTTGTACAAAGATGAAACGATTAAAATTACAGCCTCTTGTGAAGTGTGGATGATGACATAATCAATAGTTAGTGTAGCCGCCTTTGTTGGCTAATCCCACTGCCACTCGTCATAGCATAGAATCAAAGAGGCTTTGGATGTATCCTTGGAGTACAGCAGTCCATGCGGTTTCCACATATTGCCAAAGTTGATCTGGTGTAGCAGCGGGTTATGTATCCCAGGCCAATAGTTTTATGCAAGCAAGGACCACATGTTTTCTATTGGCGATAGATCGGGAGAAAAAGCAGGCCAAGGAAGCAATTGAATCTGATGGGTAAAGAAGAACTCTTGAACATTGCGTGCCACGTGTGGTCGCACATTATCCTTTTGGAATACGGCCGATAGCAAACGCTGAAGGTATGGGAGGACCACAGGCTCCAACACCTGAGAGATGTAGCGCTGGCTGTACAGTGTACCGGTAATGCGTATTAGAGGGGTACGGGAGTGAAATCTAATACCACCCCAAACCATGATACCAGGTGCAGGACCAGTGTGACGATGCATATCGCAATAGTTCAGCAGCCTATCACCACGGTGTCTCCAAACTTGAACCCGACCATCGTGATGTTGCAGGCAGAAGCGGGAACCGTCAGTAAACACAATGTCATTCCATTCCATTGTCCATGTCAACAGTTCATCGCAATATTGCCGACGCAAACGCATGTGGTTTTGAGTCAAGGGTAAACAAAGCAATAGACGCCTTCAGGACATTCCACACTGCTGCAAATGGCGTCGAATGGTACGAGAGGAACCGAATGATGCGCAGCAGACTGAATCTGTTGAACATGTTTCGTGATGTGGCTGCGCGATCCATCACTGCCATGCACAATATCTGCCTGTCATCACGGGCAGTGGTGGAACGAAGTGGGTGCGATCGGCCCCGTGGTTTTGTCCAACACGTTGACCGATTTCTCTGATGGATAATCCGCAATCCGTATAGGCTACAATTCTTCCTCATTCGAATTCAGAAACTTGGTCAAAAGACGCTCGATGTCTTCCACGAGACATTGGTAAACAGCTTACGCATAAAAAAAAAATACATTGTCTTATTTCAAATCGCCATTCTGTTCTCCCCTTATATAGCTCTTGCGAGTGGCACAACGGTCGCACGTGATGTGCGTCTACACTGCAATGCTAATGATTTGCATAGCTTATCGTCACAAGCGCATGATGTAAATTTCACATGGTTTACATGCTTTCTTCAGGGTGTTGCATTTTGTGTGGTTAGCACTGTATATATATATAAATATTTGAAAAAAGTGATTATTAGAAAAGGGTAGTTAAATTTCGATTGAAATTACTAATGTTTGCAATTATTAAAAAAATTATAAAGAAGCCGGTTTAGAATAAAATACAACACATAATACATTAAATAATTTCATGAAATTAGTTTAAAATGTATTGCTGGTGGTCATCTCATTAAATTGTCTTATAATTTTATCTGTTCATCAAAAGTCGAATTAAATAAATCAATAAAATGAATGATGTTTAAATCAAATATTACCAAATCAAATATTTATAAAAATAAATTGATCAATCTATTACTAAATTTCTTTTACTAATTCCTTTTGTATTAAATGTCTTATGAACCAAAATACTTTAAATTCATACATATTCATGTTTTTTTCGTTTGAATCAAACTCAGGCATATAAATTTTCAAAATAAAATGTATCAACTACAGAATTTTTCCTGTAGGTCTTACTAATCCCATGTATATTCTATGAATTATTTTTGTCATTAATAAGAGTCTAGACAGAGAAAGGGACACTGGATTACAAACCGCCCAACCTTCTGAAACTGTACCCATATATATGGCCTAAGAAATGTGAAGTGGGTATAGATGATCTTATTTCAGCACTTTTCCAAATAAAAATATACACAGAAATCTTTATCTTTCTATTCTGAAAATTATGAATAATGTAATGTGTTAGTTGATTAACAAATAATAAATTAATCTCTAAACAATGATTTACTATATATATTTACTATTTATTTTGAAGTTATTTTAATTTTAAAAAGTGATATATATATATATATATATATATATATATATTGTTAAGAACATTCGCATAAAATCTATAAAGTAGAAATCAAGAAAAAAGAAAAAATACGTGGAAATGACAAAATTATAGAAATAAAGCAATTTAAAATGTGATCTTATGTTTGGGTTGAGAATACGTGATCACACTAGTACACTCAACGTTTGAAAAAAGTGTAACCCTGAAAGAAGTAAGGTTCGTCTCTATTAGGTATGCAAATGATTAAAGTGTCAACTGCGTCAGCAGCAGTGATGTCAGCAAACACATGAAATATAGTGCCTCTAAGAACAAATTAAATGTTTATCCCAAAGGGCTTGATTTTGATTTTAATTAAAAATGTTTTGGATTAATTTATCGCATCAAATCCATCAAAGGTAAATAAAAATATTAAAATGATCAACCTTCTCTTTGTTCCAAACTTTAAGTAGATGAGTATCAAAGCGACCTTCAGTTCATTTCCGAATCGTCGAATTTTTATCTTTTCTCCTTTGCAACGGAAATCTCCATCTACTCTTAATGACCAGTGGACGTACAGCCTTTCGTCGCTTTCCTTCTTGTCACAGAGACTTAGAATGCAGTCTTTCGCTAGTTCTTCTTGGTCTTTTCGTATCTTACTCGCGTTAATTTGCCACTTCTTTAATTAGACTTTAATAGTGATCCGGTTTTTGTGACCGCAACCTCGTTTAAAAACTGTAACATTTCAGAGTGATTTTAAAATTTTCCATATTCACTCGGATTCTTATTATCTTCTTTTCATAATTTACTTGGTTAGCGAGTTTCTTCTAAGGTTAGTAACGGTAGTTTTCTTCTAGGGTTGACTTCTCTGCTTTTTTGGGCTAAAGAATCTGTTCACCTATTTTCGATGCTATTTAAGATTTCTCCTCCTGCATCTCATGAAATGATGATGTTTTCTCTCAATGTTTTACTCTATTTAGTACTGGTTTTGTATAAAATTCCTACTGTAGCCCTGCACTTTTATTTGCTCATTATAAGTAAGCAAACGATATTTGCGTATTTGTTTTCCATGTTTCTAATTTCTTCATTCGGAGTATAAGTTTACGGTTGCAAATTATAGCCCCATCGAATGTTTATAGCAAGAGATATGAAATCGAAAGAAAAAGAAAGTTATTAATGTTTTTTCTTAACAGGAAATTCTGACTTTTCCCAAAAAAATATTATTTTAAATCATTAAAAAAGAGCCACAGTGAAATATTAAGTCGCGAGTTAACTAACCACAACTGCATAATAAAAATCAACTTTTTATTTCCAATGATATGTTATGTGGGAATGTATAAGTTTTTTCTGTTATCGTGAATTATTGCTCCTTTAAATAGTTACTTGCTTAGTGTTTAAAATTATATATTTAAAATTATATTGTACGATATATATATACATATACATACACACCCACACCCACAAACACAAACACACACACACACATATATATATATATGTATGTATGTATCGTAAAAAGCATACCTCAAAGGAATTTTTTTTAAAAAACAACAATGAATAGCTTTATTTACTTTGGAAATAATTTTTAATTTTGTACTTAAAGTATAATATATTTGCTAAAATCAATTTTTCTGGCAATACGCCTACACAAGTCAATAAATAAAACATGTACAGTTAAAATCTAACAGATTAAGCGGTAATGAATCTGCATCTTTGTAGTTAGATGAATCAAATAATTTTAAATTCATGCACACTTGTTTTTAGAAAAAATATTAATAAGTAAATAATTAATAAATAAATTGTTTTTGTTAATTATACCAAATAAAATTAACCTATTTCTTAAATTAATTCACTTAATGTGTCATATAAATATTGAATACAAGTATCATTAAAATTATAAAATGAGGTCAATTTTAAAATTTTACTCGAGTTTTTGTGTCGATATGTGACAATGGATGAAACATGACTCCATCATTTCACTCCGAATTCCAATCGGCAGTGATCCGAGTGGGCTGCACACGATGAACCCGCTCCAAAGCGTGGGAAAACGCAACAGTCGGCTGACAAGGTTATGGCGCCTGTATTTTGGGATGCGCATGAAATAATTTTCATTGACTACCTAGAAAAAGGAAGGACCATCAACAGCGACTACATAGCGTTATTGGACCGTTTGAAGGACGAAATCACCGAAAAACAGCCGCAAATGTAGAAAAGGAAAGTGCTGCTTCACCAAGACAATGCACCGTTTCACAAGTCAGTGAAAACGACGGCAAAAATCCATGAATTGGGCATCGTATTGCTTCCTCATCAATCGTATTACCCAGATCTGGCCCCCAGCGACTATTTCCTGTTCTCAGATCTCAAAAGAATGCTCCCTGGGAAAAAATTTCGTCGAATGAAGAGGTGATCGCCGAAACTGAGGCCTATTTTGAAGCAAAGGACAAATCGTACTACAAAAATGGTATCGAAAAGTTGGAGGGTCGATATAATCAGTGCATCACCCTTGAAGGGAATTATGTTGAATAAAAAAAACTAATTTTGACAAAAAAAAAAAGGTGTTTTACTATGGTAGGCCGGGGACTTTTCAATTGACCTATTATATATATATATATAGATAGATAGATAGATAGATAGATAGATAGATAGATAGATAGATAGATAGATAGACAGACAGATAGATAGATATTTGTAAAATCATATTGTTTTTTATGTTTTGGAATAACTCAGTAAGCTTAAGAGGTGATAGTATTTTTCTGTTTCACAACGTATATAATTTTGGTTTCAATAATATTATTATTTGTATAATAATAATATTATTGAAACAAAAAAAAATGATATATAATAATTAGAATTTGTTTCGGAACTTTTGCGTTAATGTCAAGTTTGCTAAATTTTAAAGAAATTTGGCCAAAATTTGAAAAATAAAAAAGGAGTTCATGAAAATGACTTATATTTACTATTTTAAAGACCTTTGTAACTAAAATCATAAGTGTTCTACATAAAATTCTGTTTTTAATTTTTTTTTTTGAAAAAAAGAAGTGCTCTGAGGTAGGTACATACCTTAGAAAAGAACTGTTGAATTTGTTCACCGTTTTCAACTAAATGAATGTATAATGCATTTGACCGGGTTTTCTGGATGTGCAAATGTAGAGTTCTTTTAATGAGTTAGAATTGGAATTCGTTTTTTGGTATGAATGCTAGATGCTAGAGTGTTATCACATTTTCTGTAAAAGTTGTGTTTTCCACCATAGTTTTAATTAATTTTTAAAGTTTCTTGAAAAGAATGATTTCACTACATTTTATAAATATATTTCAGTTAATGAACTGCAAAATTTAATTTATCTTATTGAATTAAAAGTTATATCTTGCAAGCAAAAACTACAAACAATGAGCTTAAGATAATCTTTAAATACTTTTAGAGGGTAATAGAATTATTCCTTACATATAAACGATTCTACTTCTTAGTCCCTCTTCATTCACTAGATACTGTCATTTGAAACATTTGCGTGTGATTTAATGCAATTGTCTCTTATGGTTTTAAAGATATCATTTAAAAGATAAAAATTTACAGAAATAAATTTGTGAGAAGAAAGACTTAAGTTTTATAAATGCAGTTTTCAGAGATTAGAACATCATATAATGGAAATTGCCCAATTTTGTTTGTTACACCTTTTTACTATACTATTTTATCATACTTTCTCTTTCTTTGGAAACTATTTTTTTTTCTGGTTTATTTCACATAAGACCAAGAATTAAATTTCGAATCACTGACTCGAATGTTTCACAAGATTCGAAGTAAGGAATGGTATAGTAACCCGCATTTGTCATAAGGCCCTTAAAATATCTAATATACTACACAAACCATTTTTAAAAATTATGGCAATAATAAAGGTACCCAAAGGAAGTTCTTTTAACTCTATTAAAGTTTCTTTTAGAACAATTTGTTACAAACAACCATTAAATGTCTCATTCTCCTTTTTGGGTCCTTCAAGGTAGGAGCCTCTTCTAAGCCTCCCCTTCAATCTTCTGTTAGAAATAAAATTTCTTAAGAGAAATCTGTAGGATATTTTAGGTATCTTTTTTTATTATTCAATAATTATTTTAAATTTTCTTCCACACTACTTTTCTTCAAAAGCATTTTACAACACACACACACACACACACACACACACACACACATATATATATATATATATATATATATATATATATATATATTACTTTTAGAGTAAGCTTTATCTTACTTGTATATATATATATATATATATATATATATATATATATATATTAATTTATTCAGCAAGATTATTTAATATCCATTTTAACATCATATAAACACAAGTATCGATTAATTAAAAATAACCAGGATATATATAAAAAAAATACGAATATATTGTGAAATTTATTATATAGAGTTATAAAGAAAGTTATTATTAAGTCACTAAACTAATCTTTTACACTACATTATTCCGTCATTGATCAAAGATTTTTATGACATTTTCCTCAAAATTCCGTTTTGCTGAAATAAATTGCCTCATTTTTCTTACTCAGAAACTGACGCAACAATTAAGCTATTAGAGAAACTTTTTCCTTAGATTTTTAAAACTAACATCTGTAGTATATATATTATAATGAGTGTTATAAATCAACACAAAAACAATAACCTACCAAGTTTATTTATAATTTGATACTTTTATATTATAAAATTTTAAAAAGTAGCTGTGTCACCCTTTTGACCTTTACTAGAATAATATCCCTTTTGGAGTCAAAAAATAGTAATTTGATATCAATTTGAATACCATCTTTACCACTTTTAGGGAAATACATGAAAAGTTTCTACTTTCCTCTATTTATATTTCCAAAAGAATTCATTTTATTTAATTTAGGAATGTACTCTTCCAGTGCTTAAGTGATTTTCCAAAACTACTCACATCGAATTTTCATAAATTGCTGTCCTGGTTTTCTTACCTCATAACTTTTGATATAATTCCGATTCGTAAAATACTTCTCAAAAAGTTTATTTCTTTGGTTCAGCTCAGTTAGCCAAACACAAGAGATAAATCACCAAATGTTACTACCGTCTGCAAACAAAATATTGCAAACTGCATTATTTCCCAATGTTCGCCGTCGTATATGTACAAATTTTGTGTGTAGTTACTAAAAGTGTCCACTGGGGGAGATTTTTAATAACGCAAAGAAAACAACCTTTTTAGTAACACAAACAAGCCCTAAATCAACGAAAACAAACTTAGATTTCTGTATAATGAATGGGTAACGGTAATTTTTGTCACGTTCCTAATGGAAATTTATGAGGCAAGACATCTTGGTCAATAATTTAGGGACATCCATTATATCGATAATGGTAGTTAAAAAATATAGAGATATTGAATTTTATCTTTGTTATAATAAATATATATTCATGTAATTTTAAGGGGAACATACATCCCCGTTTCCGGGAATGAATATTCTCAGAAGCAGAAAATTTAAATGATATACATGTATGTTTTTCTAAATGAATCTATTCGTACTGGTAAAAAAACACTTATTAAATAAAGTTTTAAATAATTTTATGACAATTAACTTTTTAAATTGATATGATAAATATGAAATTTAAATATATTACACTGTGTATTTAAGCATATGCTTCGATACATCAAGGGGAAAATCTGTTTGTAATGTAGCGTTGTTATTGCAATAAAAATTATTTTTAATATTACAGCTTTTATTATTTAAAATCGTGTTCTGATTAAAATTTGAATAATGGAAAGTTAGAATTCTTTAGATGCAATGTCATCACTTAGTGAACCGTTCGATGTTTAAACCTTAATTATACATTCTTAAATTTCTTTCCGGAATAAAATAGTGCCCCAAAACACCTTAAATAAAATAAGCTATTATTCAGTTAAATTATATTTTTAATTAAGCATTGTGTTAAAAATCATTTTCAGCAAAAATAAACAGTACGTTCATGAATTAAATAACTGATTATGAAGCTTCAAATTAGGAATCAACGAAATGAAACAACTTACATTTTTAAAAAATAATTAATGTTTCATAATACGTTAAAATTGATTCATAAAATTAAATATTTTAACATAAATTCCCCGTACATGTAAATAGCTTAACGTGGATTTTCTTTATTCCGTTCATTTAATTTGTAACAAAAACATGAAATAAAATTTAAAAAAAAAAATATTTTGAAAGAATTTTAAATACTCTGATATATTTATACAAAATTGCATAATTTAAAATTCTTACTTTTTTAGTTCGAAACTACATTCTTTAATTAATTGAGAATGTTATTCCATGGATGATGTATTTTTCTACATAATTATTTTGTGATCCAATTCGATTTAAATAAGATTTTCTTTTGTATGTTTTTAAGCTGATAAGCTGGCATTATTTTTTTTTCCTTCCACCAAGATCTGATCTTCAAAACATCATAATTTAAATTAATTTTGCTACTCTTTTTATTTCGTTGTGCAAAATATTTTACAAAAGGATCAGAGAAAAATGTTTAAAAATTAAGTATAATTATATTGAGCTATTTTCTTATTCAAACATTTTCAATTATCAGGAAAGAAATTTTTTTAAACTAAGTAATTTTTTATTAATTCTTTCTTATTTCTTTGAGGCTGATACACATAAAAATATAATTCAATGAAAAAATAATTGGGAGGACTCTCCTTTCTTGTGAACATTAATTTTTATCGTAATTGAAAACAACTCTAAAATAAATCTAATTGATAATTTTAAATGAAAAGATTTTAATTAAAGATGAATCGAAAAGTGCAAAAATATATTTTTAAATGTTATAAATGATATATTTTTTTTATAAATTCTTGAGGGGTATTTATCTAAAAACCTAAGAAATTACGGTAAATTTAGTTCGCCTACCGCTTCACACACAGCTATTTATTTATATATGAGATCTAAATGCATTTTAAAACCTCAAGCTTTCTTATACTATTTATTATTTTGCATTAAGAGTATTTTTCATACAACTTAAGCCATCTTGAAGATAAAAGTTTTTTTAGAAAAATTTATTTTACTTATGTTTTAATATATTGAGTAATGTATATATTTTCAGTTTTATTGAACATTAAACGTATTGAACTGAACTGAATATATTTCCACTTAAAAACTCGGTTAAACACATTACAGAACCATAACTTAGTCTTCAGGTACCTCTTCTTCCACCTAAGTTCGTAAGTGCTTGAATGCAACGTAGTATTGCATTGTCTTCAGAGTTATACCAATTTGCAAATTTCAACTGAATTCAGTGAAAGGAAGTGAGTTAAAGTTCGTGTTAAATAATTGATTTATAAAAACACACTTATTTTGAATATTGCAAGTTAAAAATAAAATCGTGTAACATAAATCCTTTTCATAATTGTTTGGAAAAACATCATTAAAAAACTATAAAATAACATCTTCTACAGAAAAAATCAATCTTCAGAATTCAAATAAATATCACAACAATATATTTAGTGTAATACAAATTTCTCATTTTTAGACTGTATTTAAATAAATAGCACCATTGTAAAAGTATCATTTTCATTTTTATTGTACAGCAATTTCAGGAATCTGTAATCTCGCATAATTAAAATATTTCTAAAATGAAATGATAAGATATACACCTTTGCCATGAAAACTGGTGCACCTCCATTCGTTTGTGGTTTTTCATACAAATAAAGATGATTTGGTTTTGAATTTGCAATCAATTACTTTCATCATCGCTGTATTTACGTTTGTAAAATTTTGTACGGCTGTAACTGAAATAGTGGAGGAAAAGCAAATTCTTGCATCTAATACCGTCAAATGGGGCGTTTCTGTTGATGGTACATGTCAGCAAAGACGATGACACGATCTTTCTCTTTAATAAAGATTCTCAAACACTAACATTACAAAAGGCATCTCTTCCCTTGTAAGCAAAAAAATATGGAATAGTCCCTTCTGTTGCCACAACATAATTAATACAATTTATCCCGTAAAAAATAGTTATACATTTTATCACGTGTAATTTATAATTTTCAACATACTCTCATCTAAGTTAACTGAAATTTTGAAGAATAACATATGTAAATCCTTATTATTATTAAGGATTTACATATTACTACAACACAAAAATGTTTCATAAACTAATATAATAATACATAATCTTGAATTATAAGTACTTAATAAGTATTTTAATCTACTTGCAAATTTTACACATTATTACCTTCAATACATATACACGTAGAAAATAGACAATTTCACATAAAATATCCGGAATTTCATAACAATATCAAAATATCTAGATATCAGAATCTAGATATTAGTGTGATAGTTTTTTAGGTGCTTAATTCTTTCGACTTCTAGAAGTTTCTAAAAGGATATTTGTTTCTTTTTGTTTTAGTGCTTATTTTATTCTGCACTGTCTCAGGTTTTACTTCGAGTGAAGAGAGTTCTAAAGGATATAATTTTTGAACAGCACCGATTAACTCTCCTTTTTTTCAATCAAGTGGCCAAGACAGTTTTTTCTCATTATCTTTACCAATAAGAACAACGTCTCCTTCTTTTAGAGAGGTGTAATTGTAATGTCTTTGTTTTGAACTTGCTTTCAAATATGCTATACGAAGCCATTTTTAATGCTTTTCCTACAGTTTGATTTTATATTTTTTTTTTCCTTCGCTGAGAAAAAATTTGTATTAATCTTGAGGTCAGGAATGGTTTTACTTTTATTTCCTTAAAACATTTTCTGGTGTAAGAGTAGTAACACTTGGATCAGAAGATATTGTTGTTAAATCCCTTTCATTTAAAATAGCCTCAAAGTTGCATGAATCTGTTATCATTTCTTCGTAACTTAACTGACTCTTCATAAACGTTTTTCTTAAGATACTTTTCATAATTCCTAGTAGAATGTTCCTTTTTTCAATTTTCCTATTCTTTGTTAAAACTGAACTTTTCACAAAAGTTTGTTCTTCAGGTAATTTCAATGGTTGTCTAAATTCTTCGTAATCGTTTCTTATAAATATACTGAATTTCAATAGAATATTTTTATCATCAATAAAAGTATCTAACTACTGCCGTCGTTTATCTTATAACCTGGTGAAGGATTCTTGTTGTATTAGATGTACAATTACTTTCTCTGGTTCATCAATTTCAGCCACACTGATATCCCCCTTTCTCTTTTGCTTATTCAGACAATTGTAGATAAATATATTTATAAAATTCCTAATATTTACTGATTTTTTTATAATCTATAAGTTGATGATTTAACAAAGTTCTCATTCTAACAGCCAACATAGTAGACACAATTCGTTTTTTGTTTACTTCCTCTTCACAAACAACGTCTCTAATCATAGGCCACAATTCATCAGGTAAATAGAGCCACTCAGGACCCTCATACCATTTCAAATATGTGAAATTTCATGGAGAGCAACATCTACTTGGAAGATCTGCAGAACTCATTGTACCTGGAATATATCTCCTTGTTTCTTTAGATGTCAAATCTAATATCTCTATTACTGTGTTATATACGAATATATCACAGAAATCTTCCATACTTATCGAAACTAGTACAGTTGTAGAATAGGTCCAACAGTGAACTTCTTCAATTGTAACATCTTTTAGAATGTTTTAAAAAAAAGTTGGGCCACGATAGTGCCACTAAGAAGCTCCGATCGTGCAATGCTAGTTTTCCTTTGTCTACATGGAGGAGCTCTTGCTCTAGCTTGTATAAGATGAATGTACGCAGAATTTTCTCTATCAACATGAAGAAAAACTATAGTAGGATATGCAAATTAACTGACATCACAGAATAAATGTAAATATATTTTGTCATTTATATTCCTCAATTTTATTGATCTTAGAACTTCAACTTTAGACAAGAAGGGAATATATTTCATCCATTTTAATAGTTATCTTTTGATCAGTACATCTACTTTTTGATTTAATTAATATTTGTCTCCAATAATCGTTGTAAAAGAAGTTTTGGAATCATGGCTATTGGATAAACAATATTCAAAGGGTTAAAGATTATTTGCGTCGCAGTTAGAATAGTTTTTTTGTTGTTTTTTCCACGCACAGTTTCTCGAAACTTTTTAAATTCACTTGGAAGTTGTCAGTAATTTTATTCCATTTTAGAACAATAACAATTGAATTGGTAAGAGAATGTTCTAAAGGATCTGTGTTTTTCTAACTTATAAGGTCGAATTGCCTCTCCGTCATTACTTCTGATGCCACTTTTCTATACATTTGTAATTCAGAATCATTTTTAATACTTGCAACACAATTGTCAAAGTAGGAACAACTGAGAAATGTTTGTATTAATTTCTATTGAATAAATCGTCTCTACTTCTGCACACCAATTGAGATCTGTCTGCAAATGGTTCTGAATGAGAGCTCAAAGTAAGAAATGACTATTTAAGACTCCAAATATAAATCTACAGTTTCGATTAATTTTCAACTCCTTGCTACTCTTAATCCACAGGTACCTCATAAAATTTCTATCACTTGGAAGAGAGCTTATTTGTTGAAGGCCTTTTTTATGTCTGCAATAACATCTATATCTTTTAAATTGAATATGATCAAAATTGGAAGAATTAATTTTATGAGTTTAAACCCCTTCTCTAAGTCTTCGTTGATTCTGTTTCCTTTGCCGAATCATCAAATACTAGTCTGATCCTAGTTGTAATGTTTACTTTAATAATATGATTATGAAGCAAATAATGACAAGGCACATCTTTTCATTATCTGATATCTACTTAACAATGCCTTCTCTTAACCAACACTGAAATACATTTTCGTAATCTTTATATAAACTATCAGCTTTCAGATTCTTTAGTGTAGAATTTAATTTCTTAAGTGACAGATCATAATTACCAAGAAGACGATGATGACCTTCAAACCGTGGTAAGCTTACTTCAAAACGATCGCTCTAAATTTGTATAATATTTAAAAATATGATTTAAGCCTCCTAGAGTTCTAGTTTTTTTTTACTTTAAGACGCGTTCCTGATATTTAAACTATCTAATGTCCACAATTCTGCTATACAGGCATCTTTATTTGGCATTGAAATTTTAGTTATGCTCAATCTGAATGACTCTATTGTTACGCGACCTATAACTATCCTTCCTTGTTTCTGTGGCTACGAGACCACTAGAGAGAAGTTTATGATCACTAGTATTCGATTTTTCTGCAACATCAACTCCAAATAAAATGTCCGCCCAAAATGCTATCTAGCAAAAAAATGCCTAAATCTGCAAGTTCTTTTTGACACAATTTAAATAGTACTGATGGCCTGGTATCACAGATTATCGGATGATAAAATGCTTCAAAATGACATTTTTATTTTTCCCTTTATATTTGATAAGTTTTTCATTAACATAAAATGCTTATATACTTAATACTAATAACTCCAAACAATGAGTGAAAATATTCACTTTTTAAGACTTTGTAGCTCATCTCTTTGTAATGTCATCACGTAATGTAAACAATTTTAAACAGACACTATACTCGTACATTTATGAATGAGTGAAACGCTGTTTTTTTAGTCGAGAATGGAAAAGTACTAAACATAGAAGTTATGTCATTCTCAGTCCAAAAAGTAAAACACATCATGAAATGCAAAGAAATATTGAATATGAATCATTAAATGTTGATCACATGCACCAGTGTATCTTCACAGACTGAAATTCTTGAGGCTTCACGAATATTTCTTCGGTCAGAAAAAACCGTGAAATTTAATACACTAAATATTATAGATATCTGGTGACTCAAAAGGTTACATAAGTGTGAAAGACACCTATGGAACAAACAATGTTGCTAAATGAGTATGCTCGGTCATGAAACAAAGAGAGTGTGCTCAGGCCTGAGAAAATTCAAATCAAAAACTAAAGGCTTGGCAGATAAAGGAAAATTATGTACTAATTTTACTGTCAGGGTTCTAATTTTAATGCGCTGTACACATCAATTTTGGTAAATTAAATGCTATGCAGCAAAAAGTAACTGCTACTTTATATCACTGTGCGTAAGATAATAATAAATCAATGCTTGGTCAATGCCGGATAGGGAATGAAAATTGATACCACTTTCAGCAGGTGGTGGTGAATGAAATAAAATATAGAACAAATCTGGATTAACAAATGAGGTCTTAAGTAAAATTAAACTACTATATTTATAATTCTGCTACAAATCAATTTTGCGTAAATGCTTAGATTAATTTGTGGCAAATAATACCGAAAGAGGAAAACGTTTATCTCAAACCTGAATAATTTGGAACTTATTATACAGTTATTCAGTTTAATGAAGGGTTCGATAGTTGTAAAACAGTTTGTAATAAGATGAATAACGAAATTACTGGGGATTATACTTAACAGAGTCATTAACATTTAAACAAATGCAGAAATTACAAATCAATACTTATTGCAGACCCGAAGACAAAAAAAGCTCTAAAAACTTTAAATGGCTCTGTAAAAGGAGAAAAAAATAGTGTTTTGGAAGCTAAAAATAGCGACCATTATACATCTGGTGCATTTTAATAATGAAGTAAGTGTTTTTCATGTAAACAGATTAGTTTATTATTATTTAACCAAAAGAGTTTTTTTACATATTTCACTACTGTAAAACACATTATCTCAAAAAGTCATATATCAATGAACCCGAAATTTTATATCCCGCTTTACAAATACATATACATAGAATGAACTATTTTGAAGATCTTATGTTGAATCGATTATTTTTGTCTTGCAATAAATTCAAAATTACAATGATTTTTAAAGGAAAATTTCAGTGTTTAGAAACTCGAAATATCATAGCCTTTTACGTAAGAACAATATTATTCAAATATTATTCTATTCTCTAGATAAGCTTTCATTCTGTATTATTATGTTTACAAAATATCAATATATTTATTTTCTATTCAGTTACAATATTTTAGGTAAAGTCAGAATTTTTGCTTATGTTTATATAAAATATCCTTTTCACAAAAAAATTATACGCTATCAAAACTTATCTGGTGAGTTTTTCTTATTTTCAAGCCCTAAAAAATGATAAAACATGAATTGGAAGACAAAATTTAGTATTAACTCAAAGAAAAAAAATCTTCCTTGAAGATGTACTGTTACCTAAAATTAAACTGTTGAAGAATTGAAAATAACACAAAATATGGAGAAAAATAATTCAACTTTCATAAGCGTGATAACTCTATCGAGAAATATATAAATATGGAACATCGGTTGTCAAAGAATCTGGTACCAATCATTTATATCAGAATTGCCCGGAAAAAATTTTAACAAATTGTGACATGGTAAATAGAAAACTAAAATTATGTTTGAAAGGTATTAATTTGTGAAAAACCATCTAAAAAGGTGCATAAATTTGTCATTTTTTTATCAAATAGGACTACTTTTGGTTCCTTTTTGAACTGCTATGTATTATTAAGCACATTATATTTGAGTTCTACCTTATGTAAAATAAAATAACGACTTGTTTTGGAATCTTGAAGAGTAGGATCAATTTTACATTTAGAGGAAAAAAACGTATTTTTCATTAAAAAACTTTTTTCAACTAAGTTGCATACCTGCAGCAGTTTCTTTATAACTCAAAACATAATACAGGTCATAAATTAAATAGTAAAAAAAACATAACTCTGATATGTGAATGTCATATATTTCTTTTTTTTTAATAAAAAGTTCTATAATATAATCAATTAACTCTTTTTTTACATTCGTGTTAATATTTATGGTATGAATGTTTCATTATGATAAAAATAAATATCTTATAATCATTCTTAGAAAAATATTAGATTCAGAAAAAAGTATTAAAATGAATTTCAATAAATCAAGTCCTCGATTTATTCAGAATTCGAAGATAGCAACACTTCACAAACTATGTACTTTCTTATCATTATTCAATGAAAGTGTTTTATAATTACCTTCTGTTTAAATTATATCTTATATATCATCGGATAATCAAAGATATGCAACACGTTTTAAAATTTATTTCAGTATAATAATTATCTTCCATTATTCGAATTTTATTTTACGTTCATGGACAAATTAAACTGTATTCAAGTAATGCAAAACATAAGTGTATTTAGCTTATAAATCACTTTATATAGTCATCAACATCATGATTCTTTACATCTAAAATGATTTTTTCTGAAGATACGTTCTTATGATTTGAAACAATGTTTAAAAAAGTATTTTGAAATAAAAAAAAACTAAGTTGCACATTTAAACTTCTAAATATAAATAGAATTCAAACAGGTAACGAGATGCAATTTTTGAAGATAAGTATAAGCAATTTGTAAAGGAAGTTTGTCGTTACTTATTCAAAAGAGTTGAAAGGTATGGAAGTAGCTGTTTATGGATCAAGAGCTAAGTCATATTATTTAGTGTCAAATAATATGTGTCTGTTTTCAATACATTAGATAAATTAGGAAAAATATGTTTAACGAACAGAAGTGTTGGAAAAAGAAAAAAAAATAGCAGAGGAAAACCGAAAACGCATCACCCTTTCTTACCAAAGGCAGAATGATTTCATACAAAACAAAGAGTTACACGTGTCATATTTCTCGTAATTACCTGAAGAAAGTAAGTTCTTGAGAGCTAATTTCTAACGCGGATGTGTATACACACACACACATATATATATATATATATATATAATAGAATAATTAAAACTATATAATAAAAAAAGGCTATTTTTAAGACAAATATTTCTCAGAAATATTTCCATAAACAGGAATAGTGGCTAAGATAAGATATTAAAGAAGCATGTTTCAACATTATTTCGGAATATATCTAAGGAATAGAATCATTTCCCTTGATATCTGTACAGCAAATTTAGAAACGCTGAAATGTTTGCCTTAGATGAGTGTGCAACAGTTTAGTTGGTATATATACATTTCACTTTAAATGTAGTCCCTATGTTCTTCCTGGATATAAATGAGGATTAATATATAGAAACATCGCACTGAGTAGTTAAAACGAAACTTATTTTAAAATATAATTTTAAAAGTAATTTTTGGAAACTTTCCTGAATTTTTAATATTTTATAAAAAAACATGAAACGACTATATTTATCAACTCTATTGTTCTTCAAATAAATGCAAATTTAGGTAATTGATGGGATGAATTTAGAACTATATGATATATGTAAGAAATCAAAAGAATTAAAGTAAGCTTTCTATCTATATATTCGACCTTTTTCTGATTAATGTACGTCTCTATGCCTCCTGAAATCCATGGTAGAAATATCAATGTGTAAGAAGACACGTGGTTTATACTTTTTAATACACCACCATCTAGCTGTTCACCGCTTGCTCTCCACCTATGATTTACATGGAAAATTGCTTGTTTAGATGCTTTCTATCACCCCTTAAATTTTTGCACATGAATTTCAAATCACCCTGTATAAAAGTTCATTAGCAGTTTATGCAAAATAATAGAAACAAATTGAAACATAATTGATTCAACTTATGCAATAAAATACCTTAAAATTATTTCTGCTTTTGAATACTATAAAGAATATTTCCTGAAATAGCAATTTCGCTTTTAACATTTTTTTACTTTGCATTTCATTTTTTATTACTTATCGCGGCTGAAAGTCCCATACAATCTTAACTTATTCAAGGCAGGAGAATGGGATGCCCTCTTCGTCAATTGAACGATACTCAAAATTACGAGGTCCACTAATGCATCTCAAATTAGCTTCGAAGTGAAATAGTTATAAAAACTAACCCTTCAACCATGTGAACAAAATTTTCACTCGTATACATATTGATATAGATAGAAAATAATCAAAAAAAAATTCGTAATATTAATAACAGAAATTGTCCTCAAATTAACCTTGATTATAATCGAAAAGCATCATTTAATAACTATTTACTTGAAATTAACGTATACGAAAAGATATTGTAGAATTTTAATTATTACTAAGAAATTCCTGAGATACCTGAATAAAATGTATTTTTTGTATTCATTCATCCCTTTTCATAAGTTCGTAAGGCTGAACTGTGGTGAGTCCGTAGGACATCATGTGGCTTTGCTGGTTCAGTAATGTTGTACGTAGATAGTAAACGAGTAATTATCACTGAATTAGGCCTTTCAAGTTTAGATGGGAATTTTCGACTTTTCATAATTATATGTTTAGACTTGTTATTTTGATAAATCATCACTCACACTTTTTCAGCTGATTCTTAAAAATGTTGTCTATTATGATTCATAATATGTTTCGATTTTTTTTTTGTTCAACATGTATGTTCTATAATCTGTGTGGTTCGGTTAAATTGCATGTAAAATTATTTGTTGTTCTTAACAATCTTCTAAACCACAAAACGGTTTCTTTGTGATTAGTGATTTCACACTTGGTAGTGTTCACTTAAACACGAATCATTGGCAATTTCTTTCCCATTTTGTCTTGTTCACCTTTGCCCAGTAAAAGAAGATGAGGTTTCATAGTGGTGAAAAATGAACAATTCGAAGCCTATTTTTACATTTATTTGGCATATTTTGAGGATGATAAGGAAAAAAAGGAATTGCTTAGTCTTAGAAAATTACATATTTGCCGCGCACCTGCACTCAAAAATTATGAACCGTTATTTTTGATCAGTCCACGAAGAAGTCCCTGACATAGAAAACACTTTAACGACTAAAAAGTAGATTACTTTACGACTATTGCTACTTTAAGGGCAAACCGCTTTATTAACTAGAAAAAGGTATCCTGTACTATAAAAACCACTTCATTACAGACGAAGTCTCAGGAAAAGGTGCCGAAAGATCGACATTAATGATTTCAAACTTTGTGCATAGAGTAGAGCTCTTAGAAGACTGGGTGGGTGTTTATGAATCTTTTTGTAACAGTTGCCTTCCGGATAGCTTTAACATATTCAGAGATGCAATTTCTTATTGCTGGAAAAACGTTTCTAGACATAACTCTATTGAAAATTTCGTTATTCCCTATGTTTGCAGCTGATTGAACATTATAGTGCAGATATAATACTCTATTTCTTTCCTGGATAGGAAACACGAGCTGTACCTTTTCTGATTATAATTCAAGGGCAAGGCAGTGATCAGAATTCCATGATTGATTCGATCACTTCCAATAGCGAAGTTTTCGTTTATAATATGTTTATTAAACAGTCTATTATCTTTTTTCAAATCAACATCTTTTAATTATTCTTCTCGAATTTCATTGAACTTTCTCATCTTAATTCCACAGATATAGCAAATAAATCGCAAGGACATTTTCGTTTAACTTTGTAAATCTCAACAACATATCTGCAACCACATTAGCTTTACTAGGAGTTTATTAAAATTTTGTATGGTAGGATTGAATCTGAAGAGCCTAACTTTCCTAGAAATATGATGGTAAAATGATTCTCATAAACAATTTTAACAGCTTGTGGTCATATATTATTTTTTGGTCTCTGGTCTTAACTCAAAACTACTACACATGTCAAAGTTTCGCTCAAGTTTCGTAGTGGAATAGTTACACTCCACCGGGTAGGAAAAACGGCTGGTATATTTAATAGAATGTTGATCTGGGCTTTCTCCTAAGCTGAGGAGTATTCCTAGAACATCCCTGCTGGCATCCGTACGGAAGCAAAAAATATTTCAATCTGTATGGGGTTAAACACTCGTAGATTTCCTAATTATTTTCCTCAAGTATTCATACGCTTCTTCTAGTTTGGGGCACCAAATTCATCGTAAAGTTTAGTAAGGTTACTAAGTGGTCTGGCAATATTTGCAAAATTTGGAACATACCGTCTACACCGCGAACACGTCTGCCAGAAGGCCTGAACTTCCTTCTTGCTGAAGAACAAAGGAATTCTCTGGATATAAGACACTTTTTCATAGTCAATTTCAATTGATTTTTCAGTTATCCAGTCTTGGTAATTTCTTGTTTTGATCTAAATAGTTAACTCGGTTATCGTAAAGCGATATATCTGTCTGTTAGCATGAAATCTAAATAAGGAAATACTCTGAAAACAATGTCTAAAATGGACAAATAAAATCTATTTTATTTTAATCTGCTTCAGTACATTGGTATGATGATACTCTAAATTTAGAATGATGGATGATATATGAGCCATTTACACAGCTTCTATGAGCAGATTGATCATACTATGTAACGGGAGTGCGTAATATAGTAACAACTTTAGATTACGGTATTCGAAGTAAAGCCTTATGCTGCTGTTTGGTTTAGGCACCAGTACAACAAGGCTGATATATGGAGTTACGTATTCTTCAATTATACCATTATTTAAGGCATTCTAATTATCTCTTAAACAAGTCTATTTCAAAAGGATTAATTTTATGAAAGGGTTTTGAAAATCTCATATTTTTTCTAGTATTAATAGCATATTCACTAAATAATGTTGATTCTTCCTTTCGTTCAAAGTATCTCCTTTACACTTGTCATAAGCAATTTATTTGTTAATATAGTTCTCAGGTAAAATGTTTACCTCCGTCACTTCGGAGATTCATTTAAATGTCGTTTCAAAACCTTCAATTGAATCTGAAATTTCTACAATTATTTTCTTAGAGACATAAATGATTATGGGGTTTTCAGTATTTCAAAGCATATTAAGGAACTCGTATTGGATCTGAGGAATTTCAGAGAAGTTTCAAGTATCATTGATTACATCCAGGATAATGTCCAGTATATTTGAGAAAATATGTTCTTAAAAGAGTTCTATTTCATTTTGCTTCAGGTGAGACAATTAATTCTGTATGTGTTGGTAGCCTTCACCTTCAAATAATATACACAACATTAGCTAACGACAACTTCCACTCGAAAAATGATAAGGATATGTTGTTAATTCTAACGTTCCCAAATTAACACTATTTACAGATGTTTTTGCCACTTCTGTAGTTCTTTAGTAGTTAGGAGATTTTCATTGTATATCTCCAGTAGTTCTACATCCATAATCTAAAATAGTTCTTTTTTCTGGCATTAGGTTCGCGTTCTCGTAAAATTTATTTTTTATCTTCTTTTTATGGTTAGCATCTCTAGATGTCCCTGTGAACTAAAATATACTCTCTGATTCTGCGAAATCACTACTAAAATTTTGTTAATTAGGAGGCGCTGAACATTTTATTCCTTTACTACATGATGAACAATTACAAAATAATCATATTTTTGGACTAATACCAATGGGTTATTACTTTCTGCCTATGAATAATAAAATATTCTTTAATCCTCAAAAGTATTTTCTCCTAGTAGTTCGCTTAGAATTAGTTTCTTAAGTTGCCCAAAAGTTTTAAACCTAATTATTGTTATACATTCTTCAAAATATGATGCTAGTTTAAAGTAAAATATTGTATTTGGATTTTTCTTGAGTTGTAAAGAATCAGGGTGTAATAGTCAGCAATTATAATGCATAACTTAAGTAGTATTTCTCTAACTTTCCGATAATCTTGAAAATATTTCTCTCTAACAATGTATAGTAATATTTTTGCTGTCATTGATTTAATCAGCTAAATAATCTATTTTGATTCTGGAATACATAAAAATTCGAATGTTCAAAAGTTGTCAAATATGATTCAATCTCATATTTTTGAAGTTACGTTTTGAGACAGCTCTAGTTCTGTTAGTTTTGTGTTGATATTTTTCCTTGATTGTTACCTCCTTTTGAGAAATGTTTTGTAATTCAAGTTAAATCCTTAGTTTTTCCAACTCGAATAAGACGCTCCTTTTCGACAAATTTTATTTTCAGAAACTTTTTAAAGTTATTATTTTTTTTACTTTATTCCGAAATTAGTCTCTTTATTTTTCACCCAAAAGTTTATATTTTTTCAGTTATCAATGAACTGTCATTTTCACCTGCTGTTCAGCCAATTTTATTTTATCACTTATATTGCTCAGAAATTTCTTTACGAATTCTTCTATCGTTCGTGCTTGAACTAGTAATTAAATCTTTATTGTGAAACACTTTAATAACATCCTAGACGGATAAACCTTGTTCTGTGGCTAACACTTATGTACTTATTTTAGCCAGTCAACCAAGCGCAATGCTTTTGTATTTAAAATAAATGTTCCCATATCTTAGGGATTTTTTAATTAACTTTTTAAATTAAGCTTACATTCACTAATATAGTTTTTAAAAATTTAAAGTCGACTTTAAATTGAATAGTCAAGTATTAAGAGAAATTACTAAATAATATTAATAGTTTTTTCTGATATTCATATGAACCTTACAGTTTATATAATGATTATAAAAGGTTACTGAAAATTACTGATATAAACAATACTTTTGCAATATTTTAAGGTATAACTTTTATGATAGCAATACTTTATGATGAATGCTGACAATAATAAAGCTTATGATATGTTTTAACGTTATAATGACATTCAGCAATGATCACACGTTAAGTACATTATTTCAGAAATTGCAATGAATATTTTAAATTTAATGAAGTACTCTATACAAAAAATTATGTAAAATAATAAAACACTTATAAAATGTAATTACATTCGACATTTATATTTTTAAGGTAATAGAATCTTAAAAGTTGATTCATCATAAAGGAAATTTATTATATATTAATCATTAGTACGCTATTAATTCTTAACTTTATAAGAACTTCTCTTTAACATAAATCTAAGAGAGAGAGAGAAATTAAGAAGACAGTATGAATCAAACAGAATTAATGAATAATCATTTCTTCCAATTGGGAAAATAATTTCTTTTTTATTGCATAATATATAAAATGACTGAAAATTTGAAAAACACATATTCTTAAATAACCAACATTTTTTTTTTAAAAAAAATAGCAACAGTTTATCGAATCATAATTTTAAGTATATAAATAAATTAAAGATTTTTACTTGTATTATATTCTTCAAGCATAAATTTTAACAATGCAAAATATATGTGTATGTTATACTATTCGCTAGGGTTTAATATATTATGTTAGATTCTATTATTCTGAGTAAAGTGGAAAAAAAAAACATTAACCTCTAACTCATACTATTTCCGGATAATTTTCGGATGAATAATTAATTTCATTCAATGAGTTTAAATACTTAAGGAAAACCTGGAAAATAATACGATCTTGTATTGTTGTATGGTAGAAGAAGTATCAGAACTAATGGTAACTTGATTATATATTTATTGACAACACACCACAAATTATATACATGTCACTTGGACTACCTATCATGATTACAACTCAGCGGTGACTCACTATATCTCCCGTTTGTTT
Source organism: Nephila pilipes (assembly GCA_019974015.1). Lineage (NCBI taxonomy): Eukaryota > Metazoa > Arthropoda > Arachnida > Araneae > Nephilidae > Nephila > Nephila pilipes. The sequence continues at coordinate 312,395 of BMAW01092862.1, forward strand.
CTTTGACTTTAGATTTTCTTCAGATCTAAAAGAGGAACTCATCACTTCAGTTCCAGAGATTGTATGGTTCATGGCATGATGAGCCCCTGCTTTGGAAATTTAATCAAAGGTGTTTGCATGTGGATAATCTTTTCGGATCATGCTTGTATTAACATGGTGCTATACTTAAAATTATATTAGAATTAAAAGTGTTTCGGTAAAAGAATAATATCTAATTTTAAACAAACTTACTTGGTTTAAATAATTTTATTTAGGTATCACATTTGGTAAAATAACAATTAAGGATAAAACAATTAGGTCCGAATATTTAAAAATTTATAAAGAAATATACAGTTTCATAACTCTCGGTTCGAAATACAATGTGCACTGATTAACTCTACAGCTTGAACTCATGGTTAATGGTGTATTAATGATCATCATTTTTCAAGACACCCCTAAGTCACCCGCTTGAAATCAGCCCATTACATTAATATATATCTAAATTAGTGAGGAGAAAAATTATAAATAAAAAAAAAAGTTGATGAGAAAAAAGTGCTAATTTACTTTGGGAGCATTAAATACATTGAATTTTAATGCATTTAACTGATTGGGTTTTCATTTAATTTTTAACTTAACAATTTTGTTAGCAAAATCAAAATAGAAAGCAACATAAGAAGGGATATTCTTTAGATAAGTGAATAATAATTAAATACATAAAAAGACGAAAAAAATGCGAAATTATTTGTGCTCTACATCTATACATTTTATTTTATCTTCATTGTTGTCTAACATATTCTTACGCAAACCATCTTTTACATATCATATAAATTATTTAAAGAAATCTTTCTTATTTCATATAAGAAGAATATTTTTTTTTACGTGGATGAATTTTAAAACAGATCAATACAGCTAACTGACATAAAATATTTTTAATCAGAGCCTATATCCAGTGAGGTGTAAGACAACTTATTCGAAAAAATTAAATTAACAATTCCCTTTTGTGCTGTAAGATTGATCTTAAGTAAAGATAATCATGGTCAATGAATTATCTTAAGATTATATTATCCAATAAAATTATAGCTTATGACTTTAGCTTATGAATCATTATGAGATTAAACTGTGTATAATTAATGAATAATTATAACAACTAGCAGAATTATCTGAAAACCTTATTAAAAATGACTTTCTATTCAGAGAATGCTATATAATCGGCAACATTTCAAGAAAAAGAGCCAACTGAAAAAAGGTTTCAAAAGGAAAAAAAAGATGCTTAAAGATCAACAAGGAAAAAAGATATTTATCAATAAGGATTTTGTTAAAATACTATTTTACGTTTTTAAAACAAAATCGTTAACAAGTCTGCAAATTTAAAGCACGGAAAAACTGATTCTTTCAGCAGTACTAATCAAGTGAAACTAATTGAATTTAATTCTGTTTTTATATTAAATATGAATGAGTACCACTTATTATCAAATGAATGCAGCATTAAAAATCATTCATGGTTTTTATTATTTCTTGTGAATTTCTTCAGTCATTTTTCTGTGTTAATTTTTAAATTGAAATAAAAATCTCTTTCAATAGAAATTTTAATGCCCTTTTTTACTATACAATTTTAAAATTATTGAAAATCCTGATGTTTTTACTTCATGGGTATATAAGCATTAAGCAAATGAATAATTTACGAATCAATATGTAATGCAGACACGAAAATAGAAAACAAAAAAAAAAACCCAGAAAATTTTAAAAGCTCTCAAAAAAATATTAGTGTTTTAGAAGGTAACGATGGTAGACATTATAAATCTGGTGTATTTTAGTAATGAAGTAAATGTTTTTCAATGTAAGGAGATTAGAGGGTAATGTTATTTTTGTAGTTATCTCAAAATGAGGGGGTTTATTTTAACATTTTTCTTTATTGCAAAACACAAATTCCCGTTTATTCAAAACATTTTCTTCAAAGGCTTACTGTTACCTTAAAGAGGTCTGCCAAAGTTCTTATGAAACAAATGGTCAAATAGAAATACAATGTAAATTTTTTGTAATGTATAAACATTATATCAAAAAGGAACGAAACAAAATATATTCATACCTCTCAAGGTTGGACTACTATTAAATGCGTAGTATGAATAGTTCTATTGATAGTTCTAAACAGCTCTTCAAACTATAAATTAAGTTTTAAGACCTACTGGTGGCAACAGCATTTTTTTTTTTTTTATGAAGTGGTAATTTTTAATTCTCATTCACTAGGGATGACGTTTAAGTCGTTCTGAAGCTATGCCTAAAACATACAAAATAATTTATCAGGCCTTCTTTGCAAAGATTTCTCAAGGAAATTTATATGTAAATATGTATTTATATATAGGGTGTATAAAATATTTGTCTTTCATTTAAATAAGTTTAAGCAATCGAATTAGCTTATGAAAGTGCGGCTAGGCCTAAAGTGATGCTTCAGATTAAGACTTTTACTTCTTTAAATAAAATACTAGTTTCCAATAGATTCATAGTCGGTAATATATCTTAAAAACTTCAAAAATACAATACACTATCAAAGTCTGGAAAGCAGAATATTTATTTAGCAGAAAAAGTTCATTTACGTATACAACCTCAACTATTAGATTTTAATGACTGAAGCCTTTGTGGTCTTTTGAGGCGTCATTTCATTGTTTTTGATTTACAGAATCAAAACTGTCCTTTTAAGTGTAAAAATAGAGAACAATCCATATCCCTGAATCATCGAATAATTCTACATCATCGAATAAGTCCACATTCTCAGTGAAACAATTTGGGTAGCAAAATTGATCAAAAACATTAGAAATAACCTCAAGGTAAAAAATTTTATTTCCTACACTGGACCAGATTTTCTATAGTTGATAAACTGACATATTTAAACTTTGAGGAGCTAGCAGTACTTACTGAAACTGGTGTTGAAGTACTGTTACTTCCCGAAATGTTTTTAAAATCCGTGGTCGATAAAGAAAAGAAATCGATATTTTGACTAAATCTTGTGTTTTGAAGGTGTACTGTCACCTAAAAATAAGGTGTATTTTCCTAGACAATATAGGGATAAGCTGATTTTAATTAATTATTTTTCTTATATAAGATTACAAGGAAACCATAACGCCACTATTAGAAAGCTTCAACTTATCAAGGAGACATGACTGCTTATTCAAGGGAATTACAACAATGTCGACAGTCTAAATGTGAAACCATTTGATTGAACACATATTGAAGTACTTGCAAATAATTAAGTGATAGCTTTTTCTTCTGCTGTGTTTTCCACATAATGAGATTAAAACAAAACTAATTTATCTTGTACAGGATTCTGGATTCTACGTTTCGTCTATAAATTGTTGTGTGAGTGCACTATCTTTACGCTGTGGAAAAATTTTGTATTTTCAAACTCTATTCAAGCAATACAGAAAACTCATTATAAACCGCGAATTGCTCAGATACCTTGAATTCTTTATAAATGACCTTATTTGACCATTGAAAAAATTGGGATCTATTATATTCTTGAAAGATCTGAAAATCAGAAATGATGTTACTATACACTATCTATACTTCTGACAGATACTAAAATATTTGATGCAATAAAAGACATTTATGGAAAAAAAATATTTTGACACGAGAATGCATAGAATATGTAAGGAAGGCAGTTGGAATGCGGCTTCGAAAAGTGAAAAATATTTAAAAATAATATTAAAGAAGAAAAAAGTAAAATGGAAAACAATTTATTAAATAATTGTGAATTTCTATCTAAATATGATTCGAAGCAATACCAGGAAATTAACTAAAATACAGTTTGTTGTTATAGCTGCATTTTTCATTGTTGTTCCACATAGCATAGTCAGAAAATTAAGGGTGCTGTATCGAACCGGAATGCTGGTGGAAATTTTAATCAGGTATGTCTTTTAATATGTTATACAAAAATCAGCAGAATTGTCCCAAAATATTAACAATATCCAGTCGTTTCGAATGCAAATTCAAGAGACTAATGAATCGTTTTGTGCAATACTGGAACGGATACTCTCTACAGAAAGGGTTGTAAATCCCAAATTTAACTTTTTAATGCATAAGTACCTAAGCAGAAGCCTAAATATCCTCCTCCAATAATGCTTAAAGCATCAAACAATTGCGTCTTTCGATGTAAAGATTTTATTTCCATAAACTCAAATTTATATATTAAACTTTCTGGAGTGTATATTAAATTTTACTGTGATAAAGTTATAGAGATGAAAAATCCGAACAAAAGATATAAATTTTACTCAATCAAACTGATCAATGTACCTCCAAATCAAAGCAGTAATCAAGGAACCTTACTGAAATTGTCTTATTGATAATATTAATGAAGAATCAGAAGTGCAGGGGGTATCTCTCTCTAAATTAATTAAATTAATTGATAGTAAAACCAAGCAAACCATACCAATTTTCATGAGCACCTTTTTTCTTTAGGATAAAATCTAAAAAATTTTCAAAGTCAGTAGGTAATGATATTTAAGTATCAAAATGAGTTCTTATGTGTATTAGCACTGGAATAGCCCAATGTTACAAATATAATATGTTTAATCGTAACGTATCCCTCTAATTGTAATTTACAAACATGTTGCACAAAATGTGAACAAAGCTTCAAACTACTGAATATAGAATAAAAGAGAAAGAATGCAAAATAGTTTTGTATCAATTGTCAAGAACATGGACATATGGCCTGTCTTTGATGGTGTCAAATTTAACTTGAATTTCCAAACCTATTTAAAAGATAATTTTAAAAAAAATGGTCACATTCAGTAACAATAAAATAAGAAGAAACTGCTCCTAAGCTAAATCAATTAGTTATCAAGATCCTTCTATATAGAGGACACTTCATGGGGTGAACAGAAGACGAAGGAAAAAAATCTCAAACAGTAATAGTACACAAAACTTAAAAATAAATAACTTAATGACACATTAAATATCCTTAAGTCATTTAGAGTTGTTTTAAACTAATTCCTTCGACTTCTAATGTAAGTACCTCGAATTTGAAATGCAAGAACGGAACTGGAAAATATATACACTCTGCCATACGATTTGGTAGAAAAAGAAAACTAAATCAGGATTGTATTTAAGCCGCTCATTCAAAATTCTATAGATTCTTACCTTCTTAAATTTTATATGTCCTACTGATCTATAAATAAATATATCACTAAATTGAAATACTTGGACAGCCCTTTTCTCAAATTTTTGTAGTGTGAGAGCTCTGAAGAGGCTAATATACTTGTGTTGGAAAAATATTTTAGTCATTTACTTATAAACAGGCAATAATAGCTTTGCTGATGTATGTCCAAATAGAACTAATCAATAAACAAGTAGTTACCATTCTCTTACAGATTAGCAATTACTGCTCTCTTACCGCAGTCATAAGATTACAACGCCACTGCTTGATCATTTCCAACTCTAATGACATATCCAATCCGTTGCCAGGCTTATTTAAGGTCAAAGTCCATACCTTTGAAATTACTCAATTTATGCAGGGAGCAAATTATTATCACGTTATCAAAATGTAACAAGAAAAAATATTTCCATTATTGTCACAATATCGCTTCTTTTGGCGATATTTTCTAATTTAGCAAAAATTGTCGCACAAATTTTATACAAGAAACTTTCCCTTCTATTGAGTAAAATCGTCTATTTTTAAATTAATAAAATAATTAAATTAAAAATTAACTAAACAATTATTAGTGATAGTAGAGTATATTATTTCATTGCAATTGGTTACAAACTTACGTTAATTTCAAACTATGACTAAAATGTTGAGCAAATATATTATAAATGTACTTAAATAATATATTTAGTCCTTTATATAGTTTGTTGATACGAATTTTATGCATTTTTATAAAGGAATTAATTACAGCACTCTATGATTGTCATAAATAAGCTCAGTTGTCATTCGTAACTAATAGGCATACTTAATTTTCTAATTCAATGAATATATTTGTTTGAAAAAAAATTTATTATCATTTCATTATTTTTTTTTAGATTAAGAAAAAAAAATATTGTTTCGTGAATTGTCTAATAAATTGAACCAAAATGCATTTAAAATAAATAATCTAATGACTTTAATAATTTACTATTCAGTAACTAAATTTTATAAGTGAATGAATGTTTTTATGTGTAGTTTCAATGAACAGAAAAATCATTTATGGATATAAATGGAAACAAAACACTGAAACTTGTATGGCTCAAATTTGTGCTGAATTAAAGCTGAAATAAAATTTCTGTTTAAATGAAATAAATTATTACATATTGTGTGCTCATTTTTTAAAAGAAAACTCCTATCTTGTATATTTGTTGATGAATGATAATCAAAATAAATCAATGAATTAATTTTATCTAATTTATAATAAAAAATAAGTAAGTACAATGGCTCACTAGCGATATATGTCTCAGTAATATATCTCCCCCTCCTTCTTCATATATAAATATGTTCGCATTTATAAAATATATTCATGTGCCATAAGTACTGTTTATTTTTATTTAGTTTAAGTAATTCTAGACATTTAATTTTGTTTCATTTATACTTATGTTACTAACTTTTTTAACTGAGAAATAGATGAAACAAGTTTTTCATATTTTGTAAAATAACTCTATTTTGTTAATTGTTTCTACGTTTTTTTTTTTTTATGCTCTAATTTATTATAATAGAAGGTAGAAATGGGATATAACAATGATTATGAAAACAATGGAGTAATTTATTTTTAAATATTTTTGTAGTACCATGAAAATGATAATTATCATGACCGGATATAATATACACATTTATAAATAAATATATTATTTATTGTTAAGTATTATGTCCACAAAATTAAATTATTTATAGTGACTTTCATGTGTTATGACAAAGTAATATGAAAACATCAAATTTTTATGAAATTTATGGTAAAACTATTGCCTCAATAATTTAGTAATTTTTTTATACTACATTTTGACATGTTAAATGTGTATATCTGACATTTCAAAATATGAAATAAAATATTGTGTTTATTTCACAGAGCAAGTTAAAATTTTCTGGAAAATAATTTCTTCCAAATCTATATAATTAATTTTAGAAATTGTTTTTGAGATTTGAGAAAAAAATAAATTTTACATTTAGGTAGATTAAGTTATATATTAAATTATTAGTGTCACTTATACAAAGATCATAAAGGTTATAAACAATTTACCTCGTAGTTCTGAACTTTGGTCATAAAATGAGGGCGGTTTATTGAATGTCCACATTATATTTCATTTTGTGGACACTGAACCTCTGCAGATGAAAATTGTTTCAACTCCGCTATATGAAAGGCGGCTATGAATTTGATTTGGATTTGGTTTTTACTAACGTCACACTAGAAGCAACACAAGGGTTATTGGTGACGAAAGATGGCTGTGGAATAATAGAAAGTAATCAAATTCTGGAATTTCACCAGATGTATTTAATAAAAATATTTAAGAAAGTGATAAACCCCATTGGAAGAAACAAAGGATTACTGTGGACTATTTAGCCTCAAACATGTATTTAAGAATAAATAACTCTGAGGGAAATAAAGTACAAAAATATGTGTTTGTTCTTTATTCATTGAAACATATTTGATTATTTCTTTCTATTTTTGAAGTTTGTTAGCCATCCAAGGGGCTATTGTTTCAGTTGGATCATTTTTGTCCTACTAGATCACTTTTCTCGTACCAGATTCAGATTATTTTTCAATTTATTATCGTTTGCTTCATTTTCTGTTACATTCAGCGAAATTATATTTAATTTGATAATTTATCGTTCCCTTTAATTTTAATTACATGTAGCTGATATAATATTCAATTTAATAATTTATCGGTCCCTTTAATTTTAATTACATTTAGCTTAAATATATTCAATTTAATAATTTATCGTTCCCTTTAATTTTAATTACATTTAGCTTAAATATATTCAATTTAAAAATTTATCGTTCCCTTTAATTTTAATTACATTTAGCTTAAATATATTCAATTTATCTTTTCTTTTAATTTTAATAGCAGAAAAATTTACTATTGTCATTTTCTAGATATTTTAACATTTACTTTATTTCCATAATATATATAATTGAGTAATTTAATAATAATTGGTAAAAAAGTGCACCTAGGGTGGCTAAATCTGTTCTTTGCAAAAACTTTGCGTAATTTTTTTACTACATATTTAATGTTTTCGCTTAATTTTCTTATTTTTTACTTATAAAGATATTACGCAATTGCATCGTAGTCTTTAACACTTTAGTATCAAACTAGTGTCAAAGAATCAAATTTCATATCTAAACTGGCATTTCGTTCTTACGTCTACTACTCTTTTTGCAATTACGGTAGTAAAGTGATCATGCCCACGAGTTCATGGTCGGCGTTAATTCCATCGAGTTCGATGCCAATGAAAACGCTTCGTGCAGAGTATCTGATACATTTTAAATCTATTGATAATCTATGTATTAGCGTGATTATGGTGGAAAAGTTAGAAGAGTGGATTATTTGCTTAAATTTGATCGTTCTCACTTGACAGTCATTAAAAATTAAGAGTTTTGATTCAGTTTTTTATTAACGTCGCACTAGAAGCTACACGAGGACAATTAGAGACGGACCTTGTAATTTTGAACCACGATCAAATGACGAGGACGACATCTGAGCTGGCACCCCCTCTCCTAACATCCACACCACGCCAACGGGAGGACTTAGGACCCCAAACAGATTTAACGTGCATCAGCCCCGGTTACATGGCTGGTCTTTGGCGGCCAAGGATCGAACCCGCGACTGAACGAAAACCGCCAGCCGCTAGTCCACGACCTTGACCACTAGACTACCGCGGCCCAGAGTTTTGATTCCAATAGCCCTCATGTTTCTATTTTTCCGACAGTAATGAGCAATCAATAAACAATTCCCCCTTATAGCTTTCAGGTATTTTTAGTATGTGATTTATTATTCATTATTGAGGTACAAAATGCAATTAGAAGTCGATACCAAAATATTTCTCGATCGATGCTGATAAGGAAAGTTACTGAAAATTGAAAGAGCTTTGCGGAAATGTTGTGACTCACTAGGTAGGAAGATTTTATGTAATTACGGAACGCGAATTATAGCTTAAATTGTTATAGTAACTAATTTGTAATGCATATGTCTTACGTTATCCACTTATTCAGCGTGATAAAAAGAAAATTGATTCAATTGATTGATTTTTTAACGTCGTACTTCGAAGCAATAAGAAGCTTACTAGTGTCGAATTTCATATTTCAGAACATTGGCCAAGTGACGAGGTTGGTATCTCAACTGGAACCTCCCTTTTCCAGTCGCCCACACTCTACCAATGGGAGGACTTAGAACCTTGACAGATTTAAACTGCTTTAATTTTTCTACACCACACACCTTCAGTAACAGCACAATCCAATTATTAACGCTGCAATGAGAAGCAACACGAGCGCCATCGATGACAGACATCGTATTTTTGAACATAGGTCAAGAGAAGAGAATGGAGCCTGATTAAGCTAATTCTCTCTCTCTCTCTCTCTCTCTCTCTCACCTAAAACCTCTAAGAATTTAACTTGTACTAGGCCTTCTTAAAGTATGGTCTTTAGTGGCATGAGGATTGGAACCCGTCACTCGACGAAAACAACATCTCTTGTGAGTTCAATAACATGACCACTTAGCCAAAACGGAATCGATTATTTTTTCAAATTTGCTTTAAATTGTTTGCTTCATTTTCTACTCCTTTACTTATACATATACATGGCCCTTGTTTCAGTAATGAAATGTGGCCTTTTGGGCCAAATTTAATTTATAAATTTATGTGAATTGATTTGGGTTCTAACGATCATAACTATTGTATCTGATAAAGTATTTAATTTAGAAATTCGGTAAGATGAAAATATGACTAATACTAAATGTATCGATATAAATATATGTAAAACTATCACAGAAAGATTGGCAACGTTTATGAAGGAATAAAACCAGGGTTATCATTTCACTATTTCTTTAAACACCATTTATTTTAAATCAAGCATTGAAAGCCAGTTTCATGTTAATAATAGGTACAAAATATCAAAATGAGTACTGTTCAGATTTTAAAAGAGCCAAAGGGAAGAAATAACTTTTTTAAGAATATTAGAAATATACATTTAGCTTTTGATATTAGAAAACAAAACATAACTTTGGATAAGAACAGTGCCTCAATAAATGTATATGACGAAATAAGCAACGATGAAAATCGTCAGAAAATTGGAATTTTATTTCAAACCATTCATCCCTTGCGTATGGTAGATACTTCTGAAAAAATTTCAATCTCATCAAATCGGAAGTTTTCCAAAAACGTTGCAGCTGATGAAACCAGAACAGATTTAAGTGACTGCTTGGATGTCAGACAAGATAGCCTAGTTTCACAAGAAGTTTTATATAGCGTTTCCAGTGTCGTCAACAGTTTGTATAACCCATCGCCATCTTGTCCGTATTTACTATCACAATTACTAATAGAAAAAAACAATGATTCCGATGGAGCTGTTGCAGCTAAAAGATGCGAGAAAGTAATTCAAAGACTTCAGTCGAGAACAAATTGCAGTGCTAATTTTAATATATTACATAAAATAAAATCTACATGGTGTAAAATGAAAAGAAGGAAGACCTATCAAAAACTGAAGTGACCTATGAGAACTAATAATTATATAAACTTATGCATGATGTAGCTATAAATAATTCATAACTGACGACATAGGCTCATTTGAGGATACAAATCTCAATCGATGAAAAACCTGAGCCACGGAAAATATTCTAAAGAATGTAATTTTTGGATTACAAACTCCGTTGTTCAAAGCTATCAACATTTTTTTAAATAATTTAATGTTTGTATGTGTATTTATTAATCGTTTTGCTATATTTTCATAGTTACTGTAACTTTGTTATTTATTAATATTTTGAGTGGAGATCTCTTATCAAACTCCGTATGAATTTATTTTATTTTTATTATATGGGTGTTAGTCTATTATATAACTTTTAATGTAAGTGCGTGTTACCTTATGTTTGTTGCGTTTAACATTATCCTTAGACTTCGTGTTGCTGAAAAATAGTCTGTAGTTGATAAAATTGACAAATTCTTGAAGAAATGCGACCAATGTGAAAAGACTAATTACTACAAAGCGTGAAATTATCACATTTAAGAATGCTTTATTGCTTTAGTATCTAATTAGTAGCTTTATTTAATTATTGTAAACTGAACACTATATTTTCGATCTTTTATTGTTAATAAATTATTTGATATTTTACTGTTTATTCTACTTCATTATGCCTGAAACATTTGTGCATCGCTTATTTAAAGTAATATTAATGTTTAACATTTAGTAGTAATTGGAATTTATAAAGAGAATTGCCAAATAGAGCAGGTGTCAAAAATACCCTTAATTAACAATTTGTAATTCAGTTTAAATTAAAAACATAAATTATTATTGGTTAAAAAACGTTTTACTGTTAGAATGTATAAAATGTTTAAGTGGTATTCTAAATAACCTTTCGGTAACCCTTTCTTAATATTCAGCTTAGGGCCGCGGTAGCCTAGTGGTCAAGGTCGTGGATAGCGGCTGGCGGTTTTCGTTCAGTCGCGGGTTCGATCCTTGGCCACCAAAGACCCGCCGTGTAGCCGGGGCTGATGCACGTTAAATCTGTTCGGGGCCCAAAGTCCTCCCTTTGGCGTGGTGTGGATGGTAGGAGAGGGGGGTGCCAGCTCAGGTGTCGTCCTCGTCACTTGACCGTGGTTCAAAATTACGAGGTCCGTCGCCAATAGCCCTCGTGTTGCTTCTAGTGCGACGTTAATAAAAAAAAACTAAACTAAACTAATATTCAGCTTAAAAATGTATATAATTCATTACACAAAGTAACTTATACTTTGAAGATATAATGTATGATATTTGACCTTTGGAATGTCCTCAATACTGACCTAATAAATATGCAAATTTTAATTTTCGGTATTGTTGATACGATTGAAGTAATCCATATACGTTTGCAAGCCCTTGTTTGATGAGTATTTTTAGTTGTATATTAAATCGAGAAAACAATCTTGGGAAATGAAGTACACTCAGCGTGAATTCGAAATAACACAAACATCAATTTTTGAAAAATGTCAATTGTTTATTCATTTAACATTTTTTGTAATTTAATTTCTACCGAAAGGAACATCCCTTTAGGAAACAGAAAGAATTTTTAAATTTCGTATTTATTATATGCTTATGTGGTTTGTAATTATATTTTATTAAAAGGACATTTTTTTTTTTAAATTTGAGCCCTTAAAGATACCGCTTCCTTTCCTTATTACCAAATGAGTGTTAAAATACAATGAAACTTATCTGGATTATATGGACCACGAAACACTTGCATCCACGTAATCCCTTACTAAAGTTATTTTACATTCATACAATTGAGGAAGTGCGATGATATATATTTGTTTTAAATTTTGAGCATATCTTAAATTCTCTTCTGAGGCTACTGGCTTTAGGTACATAAGGACATCACCACATCGAGATACTTTTATGAAACCTTTCTTTCCCATTGATTTTACCATCTTTAGTAAACACGAGGTTGCACCCTAAGACTAAGCTAGTGATTCTTCTCTTTCACATCCTGTCATCTTATCAACCGATTTTTATCTTTTCCAATTTCTTCTAGTGTCTATATTGTGGCCACGGAAGTCTAGTGGGCACAGTCGCGAACACGTAGCCAGCAGTTTTTGTTGGGTCGTGGGTTTGAGTCATGATACCACTAAAGAATCGTGGCCGTGGTATCGTAGTGGTCAAGGTTTGGACTCGTGGCCGGTTGTTTCCGTTGAGTCGTGGGTTCGAGCCTAGGCTACTAAACACCCACCGTGTAGACGAGGCTGATGCACTTTGAATATCTCGAAGCCCAAAGTCCTCCCTCGGGGTGATGCGGGATTTAGGAGGGGGTACCAGCTCAGGTATTGCCCTTGTCCCTTGACAGATGTTCAAAATCACGAGGATCGTCGCCAATAGCCACGTGTTACTTCTAGTGCGACATTAATCAATCTAATTTCTAAATGGTGGTCGTGGTAGCCTAGTGGTCATGGTCGCTGATTCGCGTCTAGTCTTCTCGGATTCAAGTTTTCCGTAAAGTCTAGGATTTGAGCCCTGATTCCAATTATGTCCCTAAGGCTGATGAGCGTTAAATTTATCGAGGATCAAATTTTCTCTGCTATTGTGGAGTGGAAGTTAGTAGAAGGAGGTACCAGCTCAACTGCTGTCTTTATCACTTTAGTGAGGTAAGAAATTATGAAGTATGTTGCCAATAGCCCTCGTGTTGCTTCTAGAGCAAATGAGAAAACCAATCATCCTGATTGGGAGATCTCAGTTGCTTATGGTTTGTTGTAGTATAGCTGAATTTCCCTTTAGCGCCAATAAATCTCTACTTTCATAATATTTCACTCGATGAAACCCGTGATAGAGGAAAAACCACATACTGCAATGCGAAAAATGGACTTCAAGTTGATTTACCTTCGCATTGGGCTTACCAGCCTTAGTGATATATTTTATTTGGAGACAATGCTCCCATTCGTATGTTGAACGGGTGTGAAAGAATAGTCCCACTGTATCTTATGCATGTCGTAAGAGACGATTAAATTTGGTATTCAGTGACACAGTGATTACAGCCAGACACTGTGCCCTGGGGATTCAGGTGCTTGCGTCTTTAGGTATGTACAAGTATTACTCTTCGAGTCCCCCTTCTGATATGTTTTTTTTCGCATGGAGTATGCTGTATTTGGTGCTGGTGTGGTGTTGAAGTTTGTAGAGGGGTGCCAGCTCAGGTGTCATCCTCTTTATTTGATCGAGGTTCAAAATTAGAGGTCCGTCGCCAATGGCCCTTGTGTTACTTCTAGTGCAACGTTAATTACTTCTAGTGTTACTTCTAGTGCAAAGTTAACCAAACCAAACTTACTGTATTTGGTAAATACAGGTGATATGCCAGCGGGATTCTTCAACGAGCGATCCGTCTCTATTTCTCTTTTCTTCAATTTATTCATACGTCTAGATCACGCTTTTACACTTTATTAACTTCACACTCACTCACATACCTTGTTACTCACATACCTCTTTCGTCACTGAAAATGTTATCACTCACTCATTCAAACGTCCAGTTCATATTTACATTTTGTTTGGCCCAGCAGGCCATATATGGCTCTTGCGCCATTAAACTCCACCATCACCCACTCATTTTCACTAGCGAGAGTGCTCCGGAGAATTTTGTCAAGAGCCGTACACCGCTCCTCAGGTTATAAAAATTTGTCCAGCATATCAACCTAATCGAGTATTGAACGATTTATAACTATTCTGTTACAAACTTGACAAGTGGCCTCAATAACTTGCGGTCATATTTGAGTATTGATACCAGTAAGGATCCATCATGTGGTGAGATGAATTCTTACGTGGTCATATGTCCATCCATAGAGTGGTGTATAAGTGTAGAAAGTAATGTGTCATCACAGGTGCTAAAAACTACGAAGTTTGTTGTAAAAACCCACTTCTTGTTTCTCAGTATGACGTAAAGGGACATTAACAATCAAAACAAATATATTAAGACCTTAGTCGTTCCCTTTGACATAGTGAGGAAGTTTAATGAATTAGGCCCTGCTCAGTTGTCGTCCTCGTCACTCAAATGAGACTCAAAAATACCAGGTTTGTTACAAATGTCATTTGTGTTGATAATATGTGCGACGTTAATACCCTTCATTGGAGATCGTCCAGGAAAGTGCCCTTGAAACCAGTGTTTTCTTATCGTTATTTTTTACATTCATGATTGTTTTGAAATGTGGAAGTCAGGAATCGAAAGTAGCAACTACAGGATGTCACTGTACTTCCAATGCTAATTTGAAGGGAGTGTAGAGAACATGGTTAGACACCACAGTTAAGTAAGAAGGGAAGGACATATATTGATATATGGTGGTATAAACGCGCTTGCTATGTCGGCACGTTTGGCTTCTTTTTTGTAGACACCAACTACGTGCGATCAACATGAATAGAGTGAAATCCGGTTCGTCTATGGCATATCCAAAGAAAATCGTGGAACAGCCCTATTGCTTTGTAGTGGGAAAGATATCTAACGAGAAACCCATCAAACCCTCAATTGCTTACTCAGGTATATCAGAGCCTTGCAAAATGTAGATTCTTCTCAGACATACTGCAGTGTACAGGGTGAATGCGAATAGCACTAAATACCATACTAAAGAGAATCTTTTGTATGCTGTGGAAAAAATACGTGCAGTGTACGTGGACTTTCGGCTGCCATTGGAATGTCTTGAAATGTGGTCTGGCATGTTCTGCAAGGCAAAAGAGCCTTACATCCTTTTCACCAAAGGGCTTCTGATCCATAGTTTTAGAGTACTATTATGTTCAGTGATGTAGTAAACATTTAACGTGGAAGGGTGTTCAATATGCACAACACACACATGTTGACTTTAAACAACATAAACGGAGCCCAACGATGAGGAGCATAACAACTCTGCACTCTAAATGAGTGGGCTTTTATCGTGGTGGAAAATTTAGCAAGGCCATACATCTTTCTACCTTGACAAGAGGTTCGCAAGTATCAGGGCCTTCTTCGGGAGGTTTTTCCGGACATGATTAATGATGTCCACGCACATGTTTGACGATGAATTGGTGTCAACATGCTGAGATGCCATTTCATTGCGCAAGGTTCTTATGTGACCATTTGGACCAGTCAGTTGGAAACAGTTGCATTTAGCGTGACCGTTCTGTCGCATGGTCCTCTAGATCACCTGATTTATGTCTTCTTATATAACGGGTTTGCATTGATGATCACTTTGAACAATGTACCCTTAAATTCTGAAATAGATCTGGTGGCACGTATCTCCTTCCCTACTGCTACTATGCACAGAACGCCAGTTATTGTCGAAAAAGTTCTCCGATTCCTTTTTCGTATATGCCATGTGTGCATTCTTGCCAAGGCTTGCTGTTTCGAATACCTTAAGTGACCCTTATAAGTTATACATTTGTTGTGTAAAATGTGTTTTGCACTGCTTTCTGTATTTTGGCCTTAGAGTGTCCTTGTATCCCTTTATCACGTGATGGTTACATTTCCGATCATGATTTCTTATATAAATATTGTTCCTAATAATGTTCTCTACCTCCGGTCCTAGTTTGTTCTCGAAATGTCGGGACATGCTGTATACAAATGACATTATAATTTTTTGCTGTTATGCGTTCCTTACGATGCTATTGGTGGAGAATTGCAATATACGTAAAAAATAAATCTCTCAGTGGTGTCAATATTAGAGACTTAAAACCATGACCTAACAAAAATTTAGTTGCAGAAATTTCAAACAAAATATTAAAAATATTTCCCTACATTATGTCTCAGTTCTTATTGTCATTGAGGTTTTCCATCACATATTTAAAAGAAACTATTTCCTAAGCGTAATCAAAATACTTCAATAGTAAATTAATTGAAATTTAAATCATTATAAACTAATGGTCTGGATGATTTAACGTATAAAAATGTTGGTTTGAGTTCTAATATGGACTAGAAACTCTCCCTGAAAATATAAAATGGTTGGTATAAAAAATTTTGTTACAACATTTTCAGTTCGAATTTTTTTTTCCGAACTCCTCTCCAAACATTCACATCATGTCGATGGGAGGACTTGAAACTTCGAAAGAATTAACATGCATCAACCCCACTAAAGGGTTTGTCATTAATGACATTAGAACTGAAACCATTGCTCGAAGAAATAAAGCGATCTTGAGTTTGTTTCATTGACCACTATAGTATCTCTGCCGCACAAAAAAAGAGAAGACAGAAGTATTTAGTATTTGAATCAAACTAAAAGGCCGTAACTCCAGGGGTTTTACAGAAATTTAATTTAATTGATAATTTAATCTGTAGTGTTTCTTATTCTAACCATTAGCACTGCTAATTTTTAGAGTACAATCATTTAAATTTTAATTTTAAATAACTTAATGTGTAGTGTTTGTAAATGTGTAAATAATTTAAAATATCGTTGATTTAAGTGTATTATTTTTCTCAATACGCCTAACAGGAGGTAATGACTTTTTCACTATATTCAAATATAGTGAAAAAGTCGTTACCATCAGTACGATGTATATTTCTGAAAACTTTCGGATAATCAGGCGACTAATAAATTTGCATTCAAAGCTTTCTTGAAAAAAGAAGTTCTTTGACATGTACTTTGAATTAAAGAATGTTCTAATACTATAAAAAAGGTAACAAACACACATACATTGCGTTGTTACATATTCCATATAATCAGATAAGCAATCAAAGTTAGTTTTAAAACTTAAATAAATAAGTATTCAGTGGGGATAAAACACACACACAAATTTATATAGTCTCTGATGCACATATACCTTAAAACCAAACAACCAATAGCCAACGGAATACATGAGCTCAAAAACGAGTAAGTGATTTAGATTGGTAAATAAATTGCATTTTATTTGCATTATTGTTAGTGTTTTGTCATAGGGGAAGTGTCACGAACTTACAGTTAAATATTAAACTCTCTTTGACATATCATAATAGCATTGTAGGTCGTAAATTAAAACATTCACTTATCTAATCAGATAGTGAGTGAGTGAATGTTAAGTTTATCGGCGCAAGAGTCAGGTATGGCTATGCTGCGCCAAACAAGATTAAACTGTGTCTAGACGTGAAGTTGAAAAAAAGACAAAATATGGTTGACAAGAAGGAGGGTCGAAAATAGAGAAAGATCACTAGGGTATCCCGGGAGGGCGTCACCCGTGTTTACCAAAGGCAGTAAACCCCATGGGAAAGGAAAATATCGCTACGGTGCTTCGGAGTCATGATGCCCGTACTTTCCTGAGGAAAGTAAGTTCCAAAGGTCCCCTGATATAATCCCCAATGGCAGGGTGCATGGCTATACAACTAGACACTGGGTACTTATTTTAGTCACCTCTTATTACATGTATGAGCTACATTGGCACTATTCTGTCATTCCCATATCTAATCAGAGAATAATTATCAACACCAAGTCTTTAGTAAAATTTGGGATTTGTAATATTTATATATCACTGAGGCCGCGGTAGCCTAGTGATCATGATTTCAGACTCGTGGTCGGCAGTTTTCGTTGATTCGCGGGTTTGACCCTTGGCCACTAAAGACCCGCCGTGTAGCCGGGACAGATGCACGCTAAATATGTTGGGGTCTAAAATCCTCTCGTTGGCGTGGTGTGCAAGTTAGGAGAGGGAGGTGCCAGCTCAGGTAGCGTCCTCGTCCCTTAACCGAGGTTCAAATTACGAGGTCCGTTAACAATAGCCCTCATGTTGCTTCAAGTGCGACGTTAATAAAACTAAACTAAAACTAACTACACCACTGGATTTTCCGTGAGAGTGTCTCATTTTAATTTTCAAATTATTTTTGCATAATTGAATCTACATCTACAACTTCTGTAAGATTCTGGAACTTTCGAAGAATTCAGTCAAAGAAATTAGGCGATAACTATGCATATTTATCTATGAGGATCCTCCCAATTTTTGGAAAACTATAAATAATTTACCATTTTGAAAATGATTGATATATTTTTATGTTAAAAGTAATTATTGTTATAATTAATAACAAGTATTCAGTTAAAAGTACTGATACGCATGTCTCGTATATAATGTTAAAAAATTATTAACGTTACAGAATAAATTTTTATTCACTGCATTATTTATTTAAACTTTATCGTGTGTATTGTTATCAAAAATGCGTCATGTATTATCTATTCAAATATTTATTTTAAGGAAATAGAAATTATTTTGTTACCTTAATAATATGCTACAGTAAAAATATATATAAATTGTATTATTCTTAATAAAATAAAGAATCAAAAATGAAAGAAGTTAATAATTTGATTTTGGAAGTATTAAGTTTTTTTAAAAAAGATAATTTGTTTTGTTAAATATTAATTCTTACCAGATTGTATGTTTATTCTCAAAAATAAAAGTTTTCACTATTTTACTATTTTTAAATCTTCGGTTTTGAAAAATAAATGTGGCTGATGTAATTTATAATTATATTCAAAATACGAATCAAAAAATATTTTATCTTATTCAAACGAAATAAAATATCTGAAAAGTTTGATGGCAATTGCAAATTATATTTCATATAACTCTTATAAAACAAATAAATTTTACATTGAGCTACAATTTTACTCGACAAGTGAAAAAAAAACTTTTTTAAAGTGAAGGGAAAAAAAACTATGATTTTTCCTGTCAAAAACATCCAATTACTCTTATCTTTCTGCTGACAAAAACATAAAAAAAATATTGTGGTAAAACAAAACCCTAGACCTATCAAAAATATCGATTTTTTTCGTGTACCTAGAGTATTATTTTTTTCATGTTATCATGAGATCCAATTCCTCAATCTCTACTCTGGAGTAAGATATTTAATGGAATAGCGTTGTTGGTTATTCTTTTCACCAATACGGGCATTAAAAACATTCCAATGGAAATATATTTTTTTTATTTCCTTAGTGAAACTTCTATTTAAAGCATTTTTTTTTCTACTTTTAAATTATTGGGAAAAAGTTTTTTTGTGGAAATAAATGAAAATGCACGATACAGTGTTTTTCTTTTAGAAATTTCTTTTCTCATCTTTCTTGTGAGATTTAATTAATAAATACTCTAATGTAAGTTTGAAAATAAAAAAAAAGTTTTCAATTTCTTTGAAAAATTCAATATCTTAATAAAAGACTTCCTTATGTCATTTTTGGTGAAAATATATATTTATTAGTCTATTCTGAAGTAAGTCTATTTTTTGATTTTTAACTATCGTATTTAATTTTAATCCAGTGATTTGTTTGTCATGATTTATTAAATGAAATATAAAATATTTGAAAAAATGATAAATCAAGCTAATGTTAAATATTTTTAACTAAGGAATTTATCTGGTCCTAAATGAAAGTTTATTGGAAACTAGCAGGAAAAAAAAACATTAAACATAGATATTTAAAAAAAAAAAAAAAAGTTCGTAAGTATTTTAATCGGGTGTGCTAAGAACATCGTCTGTAGCAAGAAGTTCCAGCTCAGGAATATTCATCGTAACTTGACAGAGACTCAAAATTACGATGCCTGTCACCATAACTAAGCCCTCATGTTGCTTCTCAGTGCGATGTTAAGAAACAATCTATCAATAATTAAACCATGGGAGCATTATTTTTAGGTTAGATATTCTTAAGAAAAACTGTATATTAATCCTATTAGAAGACACATAAAATATATATTGAGAAAAAAAACACCTTCTTTTATAGCTAACTGTTTGTAATTTTTTTTCAAAATATTTCGATGTTTCAAAATTTCTACTACTTCTACAAAGTTTGATATTTATAATCATTTTCTTTCTATTTCTTAGAATTGTTTCTTGAAATTCTGTGCATGGATTTGGTTGTACTAGTGTTATTTATATTTATTATTTTTTTTCATCAGACAATACAAAAATCAGCAAGTACAACTATCTAAATTTGTGAATTTTAAAATAAAATATTCATTTTACTAAAATCTTTTTTGAGTACTCAAAATTATCACATATTTTATACGAAACAATTTGAAAAATTCCTTGTCTAATCTAAATACTCGTAATGTGGTAAAACTATGACATTTTTTTACTTATATTTCGAACCCTTATACATGTAATGTTTCATAACAATATGTTTTCGATGTTATGTTCGTTTTAAGAAATAGTGTAACTTTGGTGGCTTTTACTTCAGTATCTCAATATTGTGATAAATATGAATCCTACTTATATAACTATTCATACATATTGTTTGTGAAATTCATATAAATGTAATGTATCCTTAGACTCCTACTCATTTTTTTAAATATGGTTGTTCACTGAATATAATGCAATACTTGCTTATATTAGGAATTCATTTCACACTAACGATATTTTTTTTTTAAAAAAAATGACACTTTCACTCATCTCCTTTATTGGGTAAATGTTCAATTCAGAAAGTAAAATGTTCAAAATTATGAAAGATTAATTAAAGTACTTTGAGTTAAGCGATATTATTGAATGCGAATGTAATACTAACTTAGTCTAAAGCTAAATATAACTTAATTAGCTTATGTTAATTCAAATTAATTATTACTGAAGATGGTGAATTGAAACATAATTCTTTTATAAACGACAAAGCTTAAGAAACATTTAAAAAAATTTGACTGATCATACACTCACCAATTTTTTTGTGAGAATTTTTGTAGTGTTTAATACAAGTATTTTTTAAAATATATATATTAGTTTTTCAAAAGAAAATTATTATGGGAAGTAAAAAAAAATTCAAAACGGTACAACTTAGAGTTAAATAGAATACTTAATTTCTAAAATAACATTATTGAATGATAAACTTTAAATATTTTGAGAGGCATTATAAAATAATCACACAATTGATATATTAAAAATAATTGAATACTATAAGAACTTTCAAATTCTTGAAAAAGGTTTCTTTGAAATGTGCTCAATTTCTTACATTATAGAAATAGTGAAAATAATATGCAAAGTGACCAATTTAATTCGCTTTGATTAATTGGATTTTAAACATTAAGACGTGAGACTGGTAATGTTCGTTTTGAAATTAGTCTTCATAATTAATAATTTTAAACTTTTTAACTACTGTTTATTGTCCTCAGTAGCCAGTGGTCATTATCGTTGACTCGCGAACGGCGTTTTTTGTCGAGTCGAGGTTTCGAGCCCACATGCTACTAAGGATCGGCAGCATATTCGGGGGGTGGGGTGTACATTAAATTTATAACTCAAAAACCTTCCAAAGTTTGGTGGGGAATTTAGGAGAGGGGGGTGCCAACTCAGGTGTCATTCTCGTCAGTTATGTCGCCGATAGCCCTCGTTTTGCTTTGAAGTAAATAAAATTATTATTTTAGTTTAATTTTTATTAACGTCGTACTAGAAGCAACACGAGGTCTATTGGTGAAGGAAATTGTAATTCTGACGCTAGGTCAAGTGATGAGTATGACACCTGCGCCGGCATACCCCTCTCCTAACTTCCACACCATGCCAATCTGTAGATTTTGGGCCCCGATGTATTTAAAGTACATCAGCTCTTGCTACAAGGTGGGTCTTTAGGGCCAAAGCTCGAACCCGTGTCAGAAGGAAAACAGCCACTCACGAATCCGAAACCATAACCACTTGGCTAACGTGGCCACGTAAATAAAACCAATAAACTGTTGCTGACGGACTTGGTCACATACCTACACTCATATAATCGAACAGATCACTTCCATAAATGTAAGAAAGGCTTTCTCTCTCTCTTATTCTAGATGTTAAATACTACTCAGATTTAATTTAATGACATTTTTTTTCTATTTTATAAATAAAAGTATTTCAGAGTTAGTTGGAGAATATCAATACATATTTTCACATTTTATTTTCAGAATTAGGAGGAAATGTAATTTTAGATTTTTGCTAGATTTGCGCCAACTGCCATATTTGACGAGAGTTTACACAAAAAAATCCAGAATTAAACTTTGAACATTCTTCTTTTCAACATTTATCAGATTTTTTATGCTATAGTTTTGTGATGTGGATGGAAGATTAATGTTTGCTCTAAAAAGCAGAAAAAAAATTATTTACAGTGTATGTTTATTTTTTTATGCCGAATTGCTGCACAAAGTTAAAGTTTTGAGAAGAAACTCCCACATCTTCCCATCTTATGATAGAGTAGGTGAATGTATCGTGGTGAGAATAAACAGCTGCTATTTTAAATCAGACTACCAAAAGTTTTCAAAATCTCCTTAGAATCTACTATTTGTGAGATTACGGTGTAAACATTTGTAAAAAGATGCATAAGATTTTTTTTAGTTCATTTCTCATGCATTTAAAAACCCGCATTAAATATTTTTTTGTTCGATATGAAATTTCTTTTGCCTAAAAATCAATGAAAACTTGTTTATTTTGTGTTGTTCCCATAATACCGAAACATATTCATAAGCTTTATGCCTATTACAAACATTTCAAAATTTTCTATTTCTTAATTTGTAACATTTCAACACCAAAGTTATGATATAATCAAAATCTTAATTTGTAAACAAATTGTTTTTGTGAAAGAGTTTTTCATATTTATTCAGGTAGCTTAGTAATACGTTGTTGCTATGCTCTAAGAAAGTGCTGTGTGAACGAAGCTGTATTCATGTGTGCATAAAAAGATGTTAATATGTTCTAAAAGTTAGAAAAGTATAGTTTATTTATAAAATCATTAGATATATTTATTAAAACAAAATTCATTCAAAAGTTTTACACATATTAATGTGTATTAAATTGTATTTCATCTGTAGTCACTAACTAATACTTTTGGCCAAGGGGAGTTTTCCTTTTGATAACGTATCCTCCGGTTTTTCTATGGTGGTAGCCGAATTGCACCAGTCGCAAACTCAAGGCCAGCGCTCTGTCCACAGAGTTCTGGGTTTGAACTATGATGTCACTAAAGACCTAATGTACAGTGGGGTTGCAATTTACCGAAGCTACGTTCATTGGCAACGTGTGGAAGTTTATAGAGGCCAGCCCACGTACCTCCCTCGGCACTTAACTAATTGATTAGTGGCTGCAGGGCAAAGTGGTAGAGGAAATCGAAATCGGTGTTATTTCCTCGCATGGTTTTGTCTTAATGCCATTAAACATCCAACATGTAATAGATGCCCGTTAAATCGGTAGAGAACACTATAGAGTCCAGGATACTCTAGCAAATATACGCTATTCTATAACACCATCTTCTCAACCAGTTATCTTTTCTTCCATTTTTCCGAGTGTTTTTTTCATATATGTAATAGAAATTATCATTTTTTTAAAACTAACCCTTCTTTTAACAACCTACTTGATGCCTCTAGTGCAACTTTGATGAAACGAAACCAAATACTTATTTTACTAAAAAGAAATATAATACGTTGTTTAGATGAAAAAAAAAATGTTATATAAATAGCGGTTGAAATATTTCCTTTTCTTAACCACAAGTCTTAATTACAATATTTTAATAATCTGAAATGTTATATTAATATCAGTTGAAATATTTCCTTTTCTTAACCACATGTCTTAATTACAATATTTTAATAATCTGAAATGTTAATTGTATGCGTGTCATTTTAAATAAAAATAGACTATGCAAATGAAGGAAACAATTCATTCAAATCTCATTTGCGACAAATTTGCTTACTTGAATATGTCGAATATTTACTAATTTATGTAGCATATCAGTAATGGGCACTTTTTTTCAATTTCTCGGGGTTTAAAAAATTTCTTAAATACAAACCACCTAATTAGTTAAATGTATGAAATTATAGGATTATGTATAATTATTTTGAAGATTAAACTTATAGAAAAAATATTGATGTAGGTTTATTTAATAAATCTACATTACTTTTGTATGAAAGAAAACTGAATAAGTATTTATTTTGTTATATTTTTCCGATTTATAATATTTAACTTCGTGATATTCTTGACTGTCATAGCCGAGTGATCATGGTTGAGATCTCTGGACCGGCGTCGTGAAACAACGAACTATTAATTAACTTTGGTATATTTTATAATAGAATAATAGAAATTACGAAAAATAAACCCCGACTAAATTAAATGAAACTTGATCTAGGAAAATAAATAAGACTAAAATAGTGCAATGTAGTGATAGTGAAAAACGGATTTATAAAATTTGTTGAAATTAGTAATAAAAACGCAAGAGTGAGATGGAATAGAATAGTGCTCGGAATTTAATTGTGTGTGCTTGTGAATATACTTTGATATCACTAAATCAAGGATCCAGACCTGCTCTTTGGAAGTTGAGGATAAACCTGAAAAGAGTATCGTAGTAAGCCTGATATTTAACATTTACATAAAACTTATGAGTAAACATGTGGAGGGACTTTTAACTGATGTAGAGCACTTCCCTTCAAAGCAGAAACAAAGAAGTTATTCGACAGATAACCAGTGATTGTCATATTTGATTGAAATTTGATATATATGATTTTAAAATTTGATATAAAAACATAAGTTAGAAACTTTAAGTTTGGTATTTTATTTGATGGAAGAGTTTGGTAATAAGGGGGCTTTACAGCTGTGATCGTCTAGTCATGGGTTCGAGTCCTAATACCACTTAAGTCACATCATGTTGCGTGGTAGATGCGCTTAAAGTATTTTAAAACTCCAAATCTTTTCGTTGGGGGTCCGTGGTAGTCTAGTGGTCATGGTTTCGAATTCGTGGCCGGTGGTTTTCATTCAGTCGTGGGTATATCCCTGCCCACTGAAAAACCACCATTTAGTCTGGGCTGATGCACTTTAAATCTGTTGGGGCCCAAAGTCCTTTCATTGGCGTGGTGTGGACATTAGGAGAGGGAGTGCCAGCTCAGGAGTCGTCCTCGTCACTTAACCGAGGTTCAAATTTACGAGGTCATTAGCTAGTAACTCTCGTGTTGTTTCTAGTGCGAAGTTAATAAAATCTAAACTAAATGTCCTCTTGTTGGCGTGTTAATGAAGTTTGGAGATAATGTGCCAGCTGACTTTACTTCCTCATCATTTGACCAACGTTTAAAATCCCGAGGTACTTTGACAATTTATCTCGGGTTTTTTCTAAGAGCGATGTTAATAAATAATCACCAAGTTTTAAAAAGTGTGATTTTCTAATTGCTAATATATGTTCTGTTAATTAGATATGACAGCAAATAGACTGCAAAGAAATAAATAAAGTAAATAGTTCAATCAAAATGTTAGAAAAGATAAATTAGGAGAGATAATTTTTAAGCAAATAAATAAAAACATTTTTTTTTTATAAATGGTTGTCATGCATTGAATAACACATGATGATTTTTCAAAAATGATATAAATAAAAGTAAAGGAAACAAATCACTATATATTGATTAGCTGACAAGCAATTAAAACTCAGACGGAAGTAATTGAATACTTGCTTTGATTATGGGAAATAAAATGTGTTTAATAGAATAATTATTATGTTTAACAATACTAAAGGTTTCATTCCATTATTCGTAAAAGTTTCATTTTTTTTATTGAATTTTACTTGTAATTACCCGATTTCGATGAAATAAGAAGATTTTCAATTTGATAAAATGTTCCGAAACTCAGTTGTTTCTTGAGAATATATATACGTGTTTCTTTAAATATACGTAAAGTAATGAAATGTTACCTATGAATAATGCATTCACTTCATTGAAGTGCATTTGAAATGGTAAAATATCCATCTTGATAATAAATACACTTCAAATGTACTCTAAATATATTAAAGTTTAAATCATTTTTTATGCTTGCATAATTTGTAATCCTTTTATTTAAAGTACTGCGAAACAGTATGTATAAAATTACTTTTGCTTTTCTTGACATTTACTTTGACAGATTCCAATGAAACATTAACGAAATCAAAACATTTTTTCTTCTGCTTTTAAATCAAATTATCTTAGACTAAATATTCTGATTAATATTTCTCAAGCAATTTATATAGCATAAATTTTTATCCAAAATATTTCATTTTACTTTTTTAACTACGAAATAGGAACTTTTTGGTATATTGAATGAATTGAAGTAATTATTTAATGATATTTTGAACACATATTGTTCTCTATAATTAAGATTTGTACCTATCTGGACATGCTAGATTTCCAGTGTTTTTATACAGAAAAATACTTACATAGAAAATTATTATATGGCAACTACTTCAATGGAATAATATAAGCTGCTAATACGAAAGAGGGATAGTTTCAATACTTGCCTATTTCTGCAGTATTCTTTTTAATAACTTATTACCATTATTATGGAGAAACTTTATATTTCAGATTACTGCCTACCATAAATTCTGAAGAGTATTAATAAAAATTTAGCTTTAAATACTCTTTTTCAAGAAATATTCATTTAAAAATGACATTTTAATGAAAACTCGGATCCTTCTTTCATAAACCTCTTATGTTGCAATTTTTCATCCATATTAACAGAGCAAACGGAGCCTTTACTTTTTTTCTTTTATAAATAGTTTATTTACTCAATTTTTTTAATATAAAATGATCATTCTTGATATAAAAAAACTTCCTAGTAAATCCTAATAGTCGTAATTTTCTTTTTAAAACTTAGGACTAACTTCTTCTTAATATTTCACGAAATTCATTGAAAAATCTATTTCTAAACTCTATCCACTACAATACTAAAACAATCAAATATTTATTAAGACCAGCAGTAGCATTTGTTAAGTGTCTTGAGAATAACAAAAGAAAAACACACAAACTCAATTGTGCATTAACAAGTATTGACTTATAAATCAGGATATTGTCAAAATTTCAGAAAAAATAGATTTTTGTATAGATATATACAAATATAAAAATATGTTTGTGCGTTACTTAATCCATCTAAACTTTTGTGTATCAATTAATTATTAAAAATGAATAATAATGCTATCAAACAAGAACATTATACAAATTAAAAATGCACATATATATTTTTATTTCATATTCATTAATATGAAAGTCGTAATTTTATTTTTAAAAAAACTCGAGAGAATCGATCCTGGCGTAGTTCGAGTAATAGCACGATGGTATAATCACTACGCTTCTTGTACTCACACGTGGTATATTTTTTTCTGCTTTGGATTTGTGAATCCGTACGCGCATGCCCAAATCCTTCGCCAGCTCCTTCAATCACAGAACGGACTATCAATCCAATCCATTCCTTTGAGAAACCTATTTATAAGAAAAATCCCTTATTAGCTGTCTCGGCTAATCATACTACGAGCTAATAATTCGCACTCGCTTACGTGCTCAGCAGCAGCATTGTTCTAAACGGTTTTCATTTTTCTCCTTTCAGTTTTTGTTTGTTTTCTTTGGCTTTTACTAACACCTGTTTGGCAGTTTCCTAATTGTTCTCAAGCAAAGTGAATTTTGAGTATTCTAGACGTAAGCATTTAATTGCTAGTGCACATAAGCCCTTAATTTGTTCTTATTATTGTGGATTTAAAGCTCATTCTATCTGGTGATGCACTTCGTTCCTCTCTACATCCCGAGCACTAAACATAATTATTTACTTATTCTGCTTTAGCTGAGAACTTGAAATATTTAAATTACAAAATATTTAATGATTGCATTTAAATTTAGTTACAATATTCACGAAAAAGAAATAAATATTTTTTTAAATAAGGGATTATATGATTTTTATACTCTAACATTTGTCAGTATTTCTATTTTATATTATTAAAAATACAATACATTACGGGCTGTTCTTTTTTTTATACTTTTTTGAATGAATGTATGATTTTTTTTTTTGATTTTGTAAGTACTTCCTCATAAAAATATTATTTAATTAATTTTTTACTCCTAAAATGTTTTTAAAATTTCATATGTATTTCGTGCTAAGAAGATCTTGTCTTGCACATGAGATATATGTGGATTTTGAAATTACCATGAATGACAGACATAGTCAAATTAGAATATATATATATATATATATATATATATATATATATATTACTGAGTGTATCACAGACTTATATTAGAACTCATCTTAACGAAGTTGAAGAAACAGCTCATCTTAAATATCCTTACTGAACAGCATACAAGAATTAGCGATTTAAATCAATTTTTTTCAAATAAATTTAGTAAATAATAGTAGTATAAAACTTTAAGTAGGTATAAGACTTTATTAGTGATTTTTAAAATCCTCTTTAACACAAGGATATTTTCTTGGTAATATATTTTGCCAGAAATGCTTAAAACTTCTTGTATCACCACAAGGAAGTTAAGAAACAAATTTTGCTTGTGTTATACCGAATAGATTGTACAAATTTAGATTCTATGTATTAAATTACTTCAAGACTTGAAACACTTGGAGTACAGTTCAAGACATTTTTTCTATCTGTTTAGGCATAAGTTGTAGGAGTGAGTGATTGAAGTGACGAGGACATAATCAACAGTATAATCAACAGTAGCACAGGCAATTCATGGAATTCAAATAATTCTTAAGTATTATTTTGTAAGAATTATATAATTACATAATACCCAATCCAAAAAAAAATATTGAAAAGATACAATTGCAATCAGACTTAGCAAATTCTATTTCATGACATGTAATAAAAAATCAGTTATAACTGATGTATTTTAATTAAATTCTCATTTGATTTTGTCTGTAAATTTCTTGTATATTGTTCGTATAAATTAGAGGAATACCTTTAGCCTTTTCAATTATATGAACTGTCAAGGTCTTTCCCTCAAATTGACGTATAATAAAGGCTAGAACAAGTTTTCAAATTAAGAAAAGAACTTGATCTTTTCTTTTTTCTTCCTTATCTTTAAACATTCATATATTTTTCTTGATAATAGGGGGGAAAGTATCGAAACAAGCAACTGACTTTAATCACGCTGATTGGTTCATGTTTCAATTTTACGATCGAGGCAGTTTCAACTTTGGAACAACACTCATACCAAGAAGACATTGTTTTCTCAAGATAATAGAGCTCTGGAAAAATGGTGAAGGGTTACTTCATTTTGTGTCCACGTTTTGTTTACCAAAGCTTGAAAATTCTCTCTATGAAACTTTCCTTTTACTAAAATCTTAAGAAGAATTTATTGAATCCATTTTTGTAAACGACAGGGAAAAAATCTTCAAAGGGCTTTGGAAAATTGAAGGGAGTTTGTATGCTCTTCTTTTTACGTTTTCAATATATCTTCACAAAGAATATTTAACCTCTACAACGTAATTCCTACTTTTCTTTTCCAAAGACAACGTATATTATTTAAGAAAATCACCTTGTGATATAAGTTGTTTGTAAATTGATGAATTTTTAAAAATGAATACAACGTAACTATATTATATTTACATTTTTCTTTGATTCTATTTTGTTAAGAAATTTGGAAAAAACAACAACACTTGGTTTAAATAAAATTTACTTATCTTTCTTAAATCAGGTTCATTTCCACAGAGAAGCAAGTTTTAAATAATATTCTTAAGAAGTATGAAAACTTTATTTTATTATTTATGCAATGCAGAGAAATAAGTTTATTTTTCTTCAGCTCCCATCATATGAAGTGTCAGCAATAAAAGTGGGATTTTCAAATTTGATATTTAAGCAGGAGATGTCAAAGCAGTTTTATTACCTTGAACAGGACTCTGTGTCTATGACAAGCATGTAATAAAATGAATTAACAACACAGAAGAAAATCTTAGCACATGTACTAGAAATAAAAAAAAAAGAATTGTAACATCTTTCAAGATAGTGTCAACACAAATTACATCATTTATGTTACTCAACATGCACTCCTTTTATTTTTATTCATCGGAATCTTTCATCTTAGGGTTTTCCTTAGATATTTTTGATTTTGCTTGGAGCGAAATGGAGTAAATAAGTTTTAACATAATATCTAGTATTTTTATGTTCAAAATAAATCTTAAACTGCACTTGTGTTTTATAACTAAAAACTATACTTTCTTAAATTATCTATCCTCAGATGAATTATTTTTATTCAATTTAATTTTACTGTTAATATTTCTTATAATATTTCTCCTCACAATATATATTAAATTAACTTTGTATTTATTAACGTCGAGTGCATTTTCCTTTCCTTTATTCTTTTTTTTTGTTGCGTATAGTATCCATTAAAAGGGGGTTAACAATCCCCGTTATCTGTAACTGGATAACCAAATAATGCAATACACATAAATAGAGTGAGCAAATACTCATTTTATTTGGTATAAATCTTAATATTCTCAAATATTTTTTTTTTTCATTGAGTTTTAATGAGACAATTACATTACATATAATATATGTTTTACATTCGCGATATGACTGAATGCGTCTCTCTGTATTGCTGGGCTCTCCTTTCAGATTTTTCTTTCCCCATTACGTAACAAGAGATGTAATAAAAATATTAGTATTATTATGGCTATAACTTTGTTGTTATTTTCTCTTTGATGGTGAGCGTATTCTCTCTTGAGAGCTTTTGGAAGCGGTACTCGACAAATATTACTTATTTTGTAATTGGTTCTCTCGCGCATTTTTATACAATAAACATCTGGAATATATTACTACGATATTAGGCATAAGAATATCACCTTGTAAAAGATTCAGGAGACACATAAAATTACCTTACTCACTGAGAAGTTCAATGAATATATTAGAGGGAAATAGAGATTGGATGTATTCATATGAATGCTGTAATGGTTTCATCAAATTTGAGGCGATTTACTGAAAATAAATATTTCATCGGCACTCTATCAATAGATGCCAATTGCAATCAGATAAAGTGATCTGTGTTACTTTGTTAAGAGTTACCCCTTCCCCCCCCGAAAAAAAATATCTCCTAAGGTCTTTCCTACTTTTGGAAATTACGGACATCAGTGAAGCTCTTCCAGAATAGCCTAGTGATCCTTATCTATTTTTGACCCTTCTTGTCAAACAATTATTACTTTTCTTTCACTTTTTCAAATAGTTACTTCCTTTTCAAGCAGTATAGCCGCATCTTGATCTTGCCTCATTTTTCTCCACTTTCATACCCAGGAAATTAGAATTCCTTAATTTTATTGTTTGATTTGGAACACGAATAGTTTTCCCACTTTAATTTTTAAATTGGTTTTTGTATTACTAACTCAATTTCGAATAAACTGATCAAAGATTTTTATGAAAGACTTTGAAAAGATCTTATTACTATTGCGTCACTATGTCTGTTTATAATAAGAAAACCAATTTATTAGTACTGTTAAAGATTTAATGTTACATTCAGAGAAATCATATTTGGATATTGAAATGAGTGAATAAGAGGCAATTTTTAATTAAAATTTGGTTCATAATATTTCGTATATTACTAATTATTTGAGTTGATTTATTCGATATCTTATTTATTTAAAATAAAAAACAAGTATTTAGAAGATCGTTGATTGTTAAATAACGTTGCACTTAGAATCAAAGAGAGGAATACGCGTGAAGAGACCAATAATATTGAGATTCGGTCAGATGACGCGAGCGATATGCGAGTTAGCATCCCTATCCAAACTTCCATACCGCACTAATGAGAGGAATTGTAGCCTCGATACATTAAACGCACACAATCTCCGCTGAACGGCAGGTCTCTAGTGGCACCAGTACTCAAACTCGACGGAATCAACGTCTGATGCGAGCTTGCGACTTTTGCAGCTCAGCTACCACTCCTCACCCCCAAATTTAGATAAAGGGTAAATAATTTGGAAAATTATCACACTTTTATTTCTTATGTCCGTTTAATTAATGTAAAAAAAAATGATGTACATAGTAACTAAGTTTGATGTATGAAACAAATCTTCAGAGCATTTAAACTATTAACAAAATTAGAGAAATAAAATTGAAAAAACCACCCAAGTTAGATTTCAATGCTCTTCTTATTAATGTATTCAAAATGGAAATAAACCCATTTAAGAATGTATAAAATAGGCGTTCTTAGGTATTTTTGTTTTTATGAAAACATTTAAGCCGCATTTTGTTTTCTTCTTTCTTAATTTCTCGATAATTTTAGTTCGCTTTTATTCATGTTCATTCATGCGATTTTGACGAAAGTACTTTTTTATATTTAGTGTATATCAGTAATACGTTTATGGGAAGTGATACATGAAATTCTTCTTCAAAAAATAGGTACGAATTTCACTTGTATGTGTATGAGTGCAAGTAATGATATATAAGTATTAATTTGTTTATTTAATGTATTGTCTTAGGGCATGAAACTCCTTTCTAACTATATTATAATGTATATTTAATTGTAATTAAATGCGTACAAAGCTCAATAATTAGATAGTTTATGTAATAATTCATTAAGCTTCTTGAGATACATAATGTCTGTTACTAAATGGATGTGATTTAGAATAACATGGTAAACACACATACACATTATGAATACATTGTACAATAATTTAAACATGCAATTAGTATCAGATTTGAAGTTATATAGGAAAGCATTAAATATTAAAGTGTATTTAGTTCCATCAATATAAATTTATTATATAGTTAAATGAATTTATTTTTTTTAATTATGTATAACAAATGTCTGCATTAGTCCCTTAAAACTTTGCAAAAATATGATGGAAAATAATTGGCTATATTTAGTGGATTATCAAAAGCATAACAATATATTTGAGTGCTACGAATTTCACATAATAAGTAAGTTCTAAACTAACTTACACAATATCATTAAATTCTTTATTAAATAATTATTAATTTAATTCGGTTCTTTTGAAAATTGAATGTTTTGCCCTTAACAGGAATATATATTTAAAAATGATATATCGCCTTATAAAATAACTTAATAATAATCATGTATAAAATATTATTTTTTCGATTGTGAATAGTGATTTGAAATTTTTATGTAAATTTCTCATTTTGACATCTGTATTGAAGTATATTTTGAGACCGGTATATTTAATATAATTAAAAAATTTTACATACAATGCCAAGTGATCTTAAATTTCTATTCAGTGCTATTAAACTATAAATTGTATAAAAAAGCTAGATATATTTTTTGAGCTTTCTGTCTACCTGCTAACTTTTTGTTGCATTTGAATGTATTTGGATATACCATGATAAATTTCACTATTTTATGATCAATTTTCAATTTAGAAATAATTTGTAAAAAAAAAGAATTTCGAAACAACAGATTTTTTTTCTCTTTCTTTTTCTTTTACTCCTCGATATTAAAGGGAAAAAACAATTCAATATTTTAACATCTTTAAGACATAGTTTTTTCTTTCTTTTTTTATATATCAGTTCCTTTATGATTTTACAAACATGATTAGTTATTTCTTTCTTTAAAGTAGCATTATCTATATTTTTAGGAAAAAATACATTGATTATAACTTAATTGAATGATCTCTAACTTCTTATATGTTTCTCAGAAAACATATTCTTACAATGTCAGTTCTTAAATAACCTATCTCTTTGAATCACTTCTTTAGAACTATCAGTTCCTTAAGCTATCATATTTATGTCATAAGAATCATTAAGAAACTACGTCTATAAGTAGGACGACAGATAAGAAAGCAGGACTGCTAAGTAATGGTCGTTCCTTTACTCTGAAATCACCCTTAAGGTTGCGCTTTGTTAGGTTTTGTACGCATGAATGAAATACAATTCGCATTTTTCTGGACTGCCATTTTCCTGAATAACATCTATTCAAAGAAAGTTTTCTAGATCTTATGGGTGAGTTCTTACTAAATGAATGTATATAATCCTTTATGTCATTTGTTCCTTGAATTGCTCCAAAATAATTACACACACACACAAACATATATATATATATATATATATATATAAAGAGAAAGAGAAAAGTGAGCGTGATTCGAAAAAGTTATAGATATCAATGATATTATAAAATAATATCTGGTAATACACAGATGAATTGCATTCAGATTCCTTAATGAAACACAATGGAGGACACGGTGTAGAAAATATGTTTTTTTTTTTTTCATAAATCAAATTTTAATGGTTTTCTGCATTTATCAACCTAAAGGAAACTATATTTTCTTTAAAAATTAACATTCCCTCTATAAATACAAATAAGAAAGAAAAATCAACATGACTATTTTAATCTAAAAGCAAAATATATAGATCTAATTTACTTTTTTCTTTTACATTAAAGGACATCACAGTTTGTCACTGTTTTGTACCAAGAAATCAATCGCAATGTACTTAAGATCCAATTTCACAAAAGCAGTACTCAAGACCTAAGTCCAGGTTTGTATTAGGAAGTTGGTCGGTGCACAGAAATCGTGATTGAATCGGGGTTCTATTTCTGACTTACTTCCTAAAGGGAAGAGTGCATATGAATTATTGCATAACCTTGATATGCAATCTGAAGAATTATGTATGTAATTAAATATATTTCTCCTCCCTTGCCCATTGTTCAAATTTATGAAATTCGTCGCTAATAGATTTTGTGGATTCCGTGTTACTTATAAGCGCATGGATTATAAAATGTAAATCGTCAATGTACTACTGAAGAAAATAAAATCGGTTACGTATTTTTATGAGGCCCGGTCTAAAAAATTAAGTCATTTTGAGCTAGAGATGATAGGAGAAATGTATGTTGTTTGGATTATCGTTTGATTTTGGTACTATCTTCCGGGGCTTACATTTTTTTACTACCGTTCATGATAAAGGCATCATGCCCCCGTTGTAAACTGAAACATTTTTTTTTCTCTCCATTCGATTTTCTGTCTTTGGTAAATATGGGTGTCATGTCCTCATAATTCGTCAGCGATCTTTCTCTACTTTTGATCCTTCATCAGCAAAGTTTAATTTTTATTCTTCATGATGACAGTAACACAGTATTTGGTACACATAGCCGGATATGGTTCTTGAGACGTAAACTTCAAATTTCACTCATTCAAATACTTCTATGTTTCTGGATAGAAAGCAATAAAATTTCCTAATTTTATCATTAATCTCACACAGTGATGCTCTTATTTACCTAAACTGAACTTTCACTTTAGGTACTGAAATGCTTCTAAATTTTACTTTTAAGATATTTTTAATGTTCTCTGTAGAGACTTGGTGTTTCAAAACGAATTCATTTTTTTATCCGGAATAAATCATATATTGATCTCGGTGTCGCAAAAACAATCGCTTAGATAGACTGAAAAGCTTCAAAATGTTGAAATGGAAATTCTACAAGTTAACATGCGGAAATAAATTGGTAAAAATGATACCTAGCTCAAGTGTCGTCATCATCAGTTAATTTTTGTTTTAAAAGATAGGAAACATCACAAAAGTATTTGCCTGGCATTACTTATGATATTACTAATCTATCAATACAACTTAGTTCATTTCAAATTCTCTTGGAGTGGAAAATCTAACTAGGATGATTTTTTTTTTATTTTTATTTTACGTTACTTCATGCATTTTCTAATCAAATTTCGTTTCATACAAGTCTTTCATATAACATATAAATTAAAGGTATTGTATATAAAATAGTTCATTTCATTCCACACATATTTACACAAGTTGAGCACATTAGAAGCTTAAAGAATTCGATTTGTTAATTTGAAAAATTTAAAATTCTACCCTGAAGAAGTTTAAAAAGTATGTTTAGTACTTCATTTGGAACAAAATACGCTTAAGACCGTCAATATATTGAACATTTTCGAGAGATTCAATTATTGAACATTTTCGAGAAATTGTATTATTGAATATTTTAAGGAAATATTCATGAGCTTCATTCTATGTGAGGAAATATAGTTGCTGAAGTAGGCCACTTCTCACAGTGTTTTCACTTTTTCCGTAATGTGTCAAAAATTACCATGTTTAAGAAAACTTTTAATACAAAAATTGACCTCACATACAATTTTTTTTCGTACATTTATTGTGTTATCAACATTATTTTAATAAGAACTTTAAAAAAAAATCCGTATATTTAAAAGTGTTTTCATTTGTGTAAAACGTTATTTTATTTAAATATTTTCTTAACAAAACCTTTCATCAAAATTGAAAATATAATACAATTAATGCGCTCCGATAACGGCCATTGATTGTATGACTGGTCAATTTTAAAAAAAAATTGCCCCAAAAATTTGGTCATTTTTAAAACTAGGCAGATATTGGAAAATTGTGTAAATTATAGTATTAAACTAACTATCTGACAATACTGAACAAGAACAAACTAACATTTAATTACAATAAGGAAATTTTAAATAAATGTATATATATTTGTATTCAAGCGTATTTTGTAATTTTTCTAAGCTATTCAATAATTTCACTTAAGAAATTTTCTCAAAAAATAATTATGTTAAATGTAGGAAATGGGTTATATTATACATGAAGATAGGAGTGGAGTAACATTCTCTTTCTCTTAATAAATCGTGGTATTTTCGAATAAATAAAATTTTGTTAGTTACATTTTTAGACTGTAATAATGATTATTTTATAAGCTGATAGTTGAAAAGTAAAATTTCAGATTCCATTTTTTATACATAGTAAAATAAAATATATGTGGTTATTTTTTTTAAATAAGTGAAATACATGGTACATTTGCAAACAAAATAAATGAAAGCTTACGCGATACGTTTATTTATGATCGGATTTCAAGTGAACTCAATTACGATCCAGGCTATTTTAAAATGATTATATATCTTGCAAACTATAAAGGACACGCACAAAAAACAAATCTTAGAATATCTCAAATATAGAGCCTGCGTTTTTATCAAAGAACAAAAAAATTATCATATTTCCTTATAAACATTAACGATAATTTTATGTAGGTAAATATTTTAAAATTTGGTTTCATTCCCCTTTAAATATATGTAATGATTTATAATGAAAACAGTTATCCAAATCTACTAGTGCATCATTTATTGCGTAAATATAGAAAATCATAAATGTTTTTGTAATATATATTAATATTACTTACCTTTCAATACATTTCTCTTTATTTTTAAGACATTAAACTTCTAAAGGGATGTTATGATTAATACCTTATGTTTCAGTATTGATACTTAACCCTTTTGCTGAAAGGAAGAAATAAATATAAACTCCCCCGCAAAAAAAAAAAAAAAAAAAATCACACTCATTTTTATGCTACTTGATATTTTGAGTGTTATTGATTAGTGTAGTTACACATCAATCACATAGCTTTACTATATTTAACCTCTATGATATAATGTATGTATACCATAGACATATTTTTCAATTTAATTTGGAACACTGGTACCGTACCTGCAGACTGGAAAATTATATTATATTAGAATATTATTATGCCTATACATAAGAAAGGCAAATATCTTAATAATCTCAATACTTATAGACTAATATCGCTGACCAGTGTAGTAGGGAAGGCTATGGAGAAAATAACTGTAAGAAGACTCGACTATTACCTAGACACTGGAGGTCTACTGGCTGAGGAACAGGTGGGGTTTAGAACTTTTAGATCTACCAATCATCATGCAACTCTCTTGCGCCAGTTTGTCAAGGAAGCTTTGGATAGCAGACAGGCCCTGTCGGCAGTTCTTATTGAACTCAAGTCTTTTTATGATAATGTATGGCGTGAGGGTCTCCTAATTAAGCTTTCAAATCTAGGTATTAATAAATCTTTTAACTGGATTCGAAACTTTTTGTGTCAACGCTCTTGCAGAGTAAGGTACGGCAATGCAATTTCGAAATCCAAATCCCTAAAAATGGGTCTCTCATAGGGAGCCGTTAGTAGTTGTTCCCTTTTTAACATATATATTAATGAGTTGATTCCGAAAATAAGGGACACTCAAGGCGTCAAATGCCTCTTATACGCCGATGATCTGGTTTTCTGGACCTTTTCAAAAAAAGTAAACTTAAGAACATGTATAGAGACTAAGCTTTCTGCTGCTTTGAATGCTCTGGAGGATTGGTTTGATTCTAATAATGTAGAGAAAAACTTAAGGGGACTTAGTACTTTTCGAAATCAAAAGTAGTACATTTTGACACACTTTTTTCGATTCATCATATATCAACAATTTTTACTCATTTTAATATCACACTTTGCCAGTTTCTGTAATAAAATATATAGATTAAAGTTTTGCTATTAAATCAATAAATGTTCTAAGACATCATGAAATATACGAACAAAAATTGAAAAAAAAATAAATTAGCTTACCTTCTGTTACCTGCAAGAAAACATTTGAAAAATGTACAGTAGAACCATCATTCTTATACCAGATTAAATCTAAATAGTACCTTTACAAATTTTAAATATACCTAACATTTTAAAAAAAACCGAAAAATTTAAATACATCATAAAATTTGGATTCTAGCAACGATTTTTTACCTAACACGCTATAAAATAAAATCTAATTAACCCATTAACAAAACTGAGTTTCACAGAATAAAGATTTATAAGTACGACACCCATGTAAGATTTTAAGACTCTGCATGCAAAACCTTTTTTTTAATCCTGTGGGAAAGTGTGAAAATGCAAAATTATGAAAAAGTGATTTAATTACATTGCTTTTAATGGAAAAAGTAGCTTTTAACAATTACTTTTTTTACTGCACAGGGCGTAATAATTATCGAATTTTGACGCGGTTTACTTAAAACATTCCACGCTATATTTGAAAATAAATTTGAAGTATTGAATTTTTGAAGGTGCTAAGGTACTAAGTCCCCTTAAATAAATCATACCGCCTGATATTTCCACTTATGCCTCCCTCTTTGTATCTTCAAGGACACTCAAATTACAGCTTGTGATAATTTTAAATAACTGGGAGTGACGTTGGATCGCAAACTAACATGGAAGCCCCATGAGGAGTACATTACCAACCATGCCATGAAGAGATTAAGTGCCTTAAATCGCCTTGCGGGGCAAGGTGGGGTTGTACTAGAACAATTTTACTTCAAACTTAGCAGGTTTTTATTCTCCTCATTTTAATTTATTACTGTGAACCACTTACTGGGGGTG
Source organism: Nephila pilipes (assembly GCA_019974015.1). Lineage (NCBI taxonomy): Eukaryota > Metazoa > Arthropoda > Arachnida > Araneae > Nephilidae > Nephila > Nephila pilipes. Next base: position 351,778 of record BMAW01092862.1, read on the forward strand.
TAAAGACTACCCCGACAGATGTCATGCTTTTGTTGACTGATGAGTGGCCATTTCGAACTGCGATTAAAGAGAAGGTCATTATTCCCTGCGAAAAGATCATTGGAGTACCTAGATGTTTTTCACTTTGGAACGAGGTCAGTTAGGACTTCACCTAAAGGAATCTAAAGTCCCAGATGGGCATCCTTCAGGTAGTCCTTCGGTAAAAAACTTCACTCGGCTTAATTTTTGAGCCAGAACTCCTCTTTCCACGACAAAAAAAAAATAAAATTAACAGCAGCCACCCGGATTAATCTTGACCTGTATCAAACGGTTACTAAAAGTAACAGAGAATCTTCTATTTTAAAAGCCTTGGCGCTTGAAGTATTGCACACCTACTATCCCGAACCCGAGGGGCTTCGGTTTTTACTCATGGACATTGGCCCTAAAGCAAGAGCCGGAATTTTCTCCAAAATATTTTCTTTCTATATCCCTGTGGGGAGAGGTACTGGATTTGGCAGAGAAATTGATGTGATTCGCCCAGCCCTTTCTTACTTACACTGCCACCTGGATAGGTCCACCTCGAGTCTTCATCATCTCGAGAACCTGGCTTCCTTTCTGAAAGCTATTGTTTTCCAGTGGGATCCTGCTCAATATGGGAGCCAAAGTAACGAGACACGGACTATCTGGCTACAAAGGGTGCTTTGATTAAGCAGAATGTTTCTCGTCCTTTGTCTCTCTGTACAATTAAGAACCTTATTAAAAAATCTATCTCAGCCCAAACTCAGAAGGACCATTCCAATCGTATATCAAACAAGGCTTGGAAGATTGCTGTCTCCAATTAGAGTATTGGCCCATGACATAGACATAGAGCGGTCGCTGAATTTCGTCTAGCCACCGGACATGATTGCTTACAAAAACAACTTTGTAGATTCAAAAGTTCTCCTTCCCCGGTTTGCCCCCTGTGCAGATCTGGTGAGGTTATGGACTCAGCTTATCGGCTCCACTCGCTGCGCTTCGAAAGCTTTTTCTCTCTGAACGTTACTGGGAGGCTAAAGACATGTTGGATTAATGAATTTTGTTGAAACATTTCTTGTTCTTATTTTGTGTTTTGTTCCCTTATATTTGTTTTTTTCTTTCTTTTCTTTTTTTTTTTGTTGCTGTAACTGTTTATAGTATGCCGTCAGAAATTGACAAACGGACAGACAGACAGAATTGCAAAAATCATAAAAAAAAGAATAACTAACGTGTTTTATTGTAATAATGTGGCAAATGATGATTATTTTATTCAGTTGCGAAACATTTCAGATGTTTACTCTAGAGAATAAATATGAAAGAACCACATACAAAACTTTTTACAAAACTTGTGTTGTAGACTACATATTTGGGTTGAGCATTGTTTTTGTGAAACGAATTGTTGTTAAATTTAAAAGAAGTCCTTATTTAATCTTACATCACAGTCAGCTTAAATAACATGTCTATGTTTAATTATTCTCTTGATATATTACATTGTTAGCATGCTTTTTTTTTACTGAAGCTTAATTCTTATTCATTTTTTGAGAAATAAAATATATGTGTTTTATTTCCTATGGAATCATCTGAGTGCTATATACCTGCACTTTTCATGAAACCAAGGAGAAAAGTTTTCGAAATTCTGGTACAGTTTTTCTTCCATAAATCAGGAATTATTGATAACTTTCAACAACAGTAGTAACTCAGAAAATGTATATGAAAGAAATTCCTGGATAACAACGCAAAGAACTGTATATTCAACACTAAGCATAATCATTTATTGAAGAAATTTCTGAATTAAAAGATATCTTTTCTCTAAATATTTCTCAAAGAAACTATTTTAAAAATTTGCATTTCCAGTTCACATGTATTAATAATTCCATTAATGTGTTGCAAGTTTTTTTTTTTTTTTTTTTTGTCACATTTCTTTTTTCTTTACAGTTCCTCAATCGACAATTTTTGCGCACTTTTCTTTTCACCTACAATGAGTAAAATAAAATTTTACTTTTGTTTCTAATAACAAATTACAACACTTAAGCTTCATTTATAAAAACGTTAAATTTGAAATTAAGATTCAGTAAATCTAAAAAGTTTTAAAATTAACAAATTAATTATAACTAAGTAAACTAAGCCTTAAATTTGAAAAATAATAATAATGTGTCCTCAATATAAATATGTTTTAAAATAAAATGCATCTACATTTCTTTGACACTATCTGCATAGTCAGAAATTTTAAATGTTACTATGAAAAGATTAAATAAATGATTTAATTATCTTTTGCATATTTTTTACTTTCAGATATTGAAATACTTTTTTTATTATGTTTATATACATATGAATAAAACTTGTACATGATTAATATTTCAAGCTATATTTCATACTATTTTATTTCACAATTCTACTGCATTGTATTGAACGGATTGGTTGTCAGAAGAAAATTTATTTAAAGTTAAATAAAACATTTCAATTCCCGTGGACAAATAGTGTATAATTATCTTTTCGATAAATTTCAGATCAATTCTTATTTTCAGTATATCACAAATATTGTTTCTTTCAACCTAATCATTATATAAGGAACAATAGATAAAAATATAATATAATAACTAGAAATAATAGATTAAAAATATAATAACTAGAAACAATAATATAATAAAAAGAATAAATAGAATAATAATATAATTACTTGAATTAATAGAATAATAATTTAATAACTAGAATAAATAGAATAAAATATAATAGCTAGATATAAAAATAT
>BMAW01092873.1:0-228267 GCA_019974015.1 Nephila pilipes
ATTGTAAATTACGATAACAAAATATTTTGACCTCCCTTTGCTAGAAATGAAAGATAAACTACGCTCATATTTTATGTTACGGATATAATAGAAAATATACATTTTTTGCCAGATGTTTCAATTTTTATTAATTTTGCTGAAATTTCCTGAGTGAGCATATTTATTTATTCCTTTCATTAGCATTCCCTTCATTTCATTATCAATTTAAGAACTGGATCTTAAAATATCTTATAACTAATTGAAAGAAAATTATTTAAATCCATACATTTAGCATTGATATTACTTATCTGAGAATTCAAGATTTCTTCTGAGACATGAAAAAAAGAATCACACTAATTTGTATGCATTTAGTATAGATTTTAGGTATTTGTTAAAATTTAGAATTCTCTACTAAGTTTTAAAAATTTTAGGAAAATAATTTAAGATATTTTGTCAGCAACCATTAAAGTATTTTACGAATATAATATGTTTCTTGATATATTTCATCATAATTTTAAGAAAGAGTGCTAAAAAAAATCTAAAATTAAGTTACCGTGTAATGGATATAATTTATAATCCAACTTATAGATGGTTTACTCATAAAGATGTATTACAAATGTTGAATAAAATTAAATGAAAAAAAAAATAATGTTATTACACAATTCATCCTGTATTAACATAAATAAATTTTTAAGAGCACTGTTAATTTATAAAGACACATTAAACACATTCTATGATGTTTTTAACTTGTTAGAAGTTAACAAAATAAAATTTTATTGAGAATCTGCATTGACACCTCCTGCAACGTTTATGTTTTCCTTTGAAAAAAACATTTAATGTGGTTTTGTTGTGTACTGGAGACGGGTTAAGAAATGACTTTCTCGACTTTGGGAATACATTTAGCGAAAAGTTAGAGACTTAATTACAAGTTTGGTGACATTCACAACAAATTGAAGATTCTAGGATACGCTCGAATTTTCTTTATACACCAATTGAGAGAAAAATTATTTATCCTTCCAGAATTTTTCCTGGATGACACACCTGGGCAAGACAGCTCAGATACGTGGGAGTGGTGCAATAAATGACTCTGCCTTTGAATTCCAAAGTTAAAATTGGGAGGTTTATTAACAGTACGAGCTTGTAAACTGGTGAGCTAAATGGTATTTAAAGTGCTATTACTGTTATTACTGATCGTTACTATCTGTTAGTGTTGCTCATCAGTATTATTGTTTTTGTACTTATAGTGTTGCTAATCTGTAGAAGCGTTGCTTCTTTTTGTTAATTTGTACAAGTTCTGCTACCTGTTATTCGTCTTTTCCTAATTGTTTTTGAATAAAGTGTCGTTCTTCGTTACCCTGCTTTTTCGACTGTTTACACCATACACCCATGAGAAGCTTTTTATTAAAATATTATAGGTCAGCATTTGAAAAAAGTAATCGTAATCATAAAATAATGTAAGAAACTCTATTCCAGAAATCACTTGTGCCAAATTTTCAAAGATTTCCACCAACTTTTCGAAAACTTTGGAGAAGTCTTCGAGATGCTCTAAATTTTTTATTTTGAGTAGGCTTTTCAGATTAATTATCTAAACTTTTTTCGAGCTTTTCTCTCTCTATCTATTTCAAAACATTATTCCGTGAACTTATTTCTTTTCCTAAGTATTTTTTTTTTAAAAAAATACTTTTAGTGTTGAATACGGAAATCCTAACGAGACAACGAAAATTCTTGTCACCTTCTAGTTGACTAAAAAAAATCGAAAACCTTCCCATTGCAAAAGCCAGAAAAGGCTAAACTATGAAAGAGCCTTTATTTCATTTTCTTTTTTGGAAAGTTAAAGAGATCTCCCTCTCCCTTCTTAAGCAAACTTTTATTTATTTCAATTTTTCAATTTTATGAACAGATCTAAATAGTTATTGCGTCTTATAGCAGAGCTTTATTTTTGCTATTTCGATACATTTTCAAAATTATGGTACATCGTTCATTAAAACCTATCTTCTCTACAGAAGGTGCATATTGTTTGAAAATAATTCTTTACTTAGATTGCTCGTTTAAATTCAGTAAAAAAACTCTTATGTAACAAACAACCTAAAAAAAAATTTCGATTTGACCTTATTTTAATGTTAAGAAAGAGTTACATTTCCATTCCCCACCATTCCAGTAAAAGCACATCAGTACGCTTCACAGCGCAGCTATGTCTCCATCTCTGTGTGGTTTCTCTTTTAGAATGGTTAAGCAGTAGTTAACCATTAGTAAGGGAATCACGGGACTCGATGACATACAGCTTTGGTCTTTCTTTTCACTCTACCATCAGACTGGCTAGGACCACCAAACACTGTACAGTTACAGATTAAAGATACTAAAACTTACAAATAAAGCAAAAAAATAGAAATAAAATAATTAACTAAAATATACACATGGTTTGAGAAAAAAATTATTTTACAGATGAAGTCTATAATTTCATATATGACCTGCATCGGTTGAAGTCATACTAGGTCCTTCATGAACTCCAAATAATTTCTGAATATCAAACCGCTCACGTGGGCTTACTCGGATGATTTTGTTTGGTCCCCAGTTTAGAGATCGCAGTTTCAGTCCTGTACCAAATTTTGTTATATGGATGATAACTAAGACATAGATTTGGTATTGATGCGCCAGTTTTCACCTTTTGCTAAGGTTTCTTTGATTTTCCTCTTGAATCTTCAGGATTTTTTCTTTGCATGTCTGCGCATGTCTTCACGATTTTCTTGAAAGGAAGCATGATATTCTTTCTCGAGCAGATCTAGGTTTGAATCATGATCACTGCTATTCATTAGAGCATAAATGAAAAAGAAATAGTTTAAGATCTAATATTTTAAGCACTTCAGAGTTTTCCATAGAGTCAATGACATCATCAATGAGAGGAAAAGAATATTGGTCTCTAATAATTTTCTTACTATTTTCTAGGCGAAAATCTATACAATGATGATGAGGACCTTTTTTCTTTTCAGAAAGAACTCTTCAAGCATAAAGTAAGGTTGGACTGGGTTTTATGACGTCATCGACAAACCTTTATTGAATTTGTGTTTAAACAATTATTAGTTCTACTCGGTGAAGATGTCTGGGTCTTTGATCCATTAGTATGTCTTGAGACGAAACAATACTCATTTTAAAATCAGTTTGTTTAGTGTTCATAGGTTGATAAGAATTAATTTGCGCAGCAAGATGACATTCAAAATCATCAATAAGCATGTGAATGAAATCAGGGAAACTGTTTCCTTTACAACATTCGAAACATTGACGAACTTTGCTATGGTTCTAAGAAATAGATTTGCATATAAAGTGAATGTTGTATGTGTTAATTGTGACCTAACCTAGAGTGAAACATGTTCATAACAATTAATTGATGCTATATTACATCAAATATCAAATGTTAGCAAGCATCAATTTTTTAATGTTCCATTTGATGTAAATATGAGATTAGTGCAAGGTATGTTAAGTTTGTGACTTGGCTACTCATCGTTGGAAAAATTCTGCATGCATATGAATTGAAATATAATGTTTAGTAAAACTTTTAAAAGACATTATGAGCCAAAAGTTCAGATTGGACATCTTGTTGGGTCAAATCAGCCGTTGCTTTATATTCGTAAAGATGTCATTGAGGCGTAGGGCTCAAGGAATGATAAAGATATAGTCGGTATTGGAATGTCATATGATGGAAGCTGGTTGACAAGAGAACATACGTCAACGTCAAATATCGGAATAGGATATGTTATCGACTTGCTGACTGGCTTTGTTATAGACTACGAAGTAATGTCAAAGCGGCGTGGAGAATGTGAACAGACTAAATTTGAGCTTGGAGAAGAAAGTGCTGAATTTCGTATTTGGTACAAAGGACAACAAAATGTTTGTAGTACAACACATGTCGGATCATCTAGTGCAATGGAAGTAAATGCAGCTTTGAAATTATGGGAAAGATCTGAGAGTATTAGTTTCCGGGACACAATCTTGCTCTTTGACTCTTGGTGTTTTTACCAGTTATCATTAGCACGTGGAAAAAAATCAGGTATTCACAAAGATTGGGTAAAAATAACAATCAACGAAGAATATTTGCCCAAAATCTTGCCTATTTATCAGCGATTAGCATCAACTGAATTATTAAGCACATGTGTCAGAGGTTTGACACATAATTCTAATGAAGCATTACATTCGATGATATGGGACAAATATTCCAAAGAAAATACAGCTTCTAGGAGTCGTGTTGATTGCCATGTCGAGTGCAATACCTGAATTTATTGTTGGAACATTAAAAGCTCTAAAAACATTTCAGGATGCTAATTGAATTTGTAACAAGTTTGTCATCAGAACATTTAGTGTACTTTATTCATTGTAGGAGAACCTATTTCAGAAAGAAAAGGAAATCTGCAAATTTTAAAGTTGCGCAGAAAAAAATAAAATTTGCTAAATTGCGTCGATTTAAAATTCAGAAAAAGTTAGGTGCTATGTACAAACCTGGTAGTTTTTAACTTTTTTTAAACTTTTATTTATATCATTATTATTTTTTATAAGTGTATTGGGTTTTAAAACTTTTGTGAAATTATTATGTTAACTTTAAGCTGAATAATCTGTCATCGTAAAAAATGCTATATCGATATTTTGCAAAAATATATTTTGAATAAATAAAAATATTTGCCATAATATTTAATTAAAGTAGTGTTTTCATATATTATATAAGTAGTTAAATAATATATTAAAAATTTAGATCTTTGCAAGTATTATTAGTTTTTGTTTTATGCCTTTAAAAACTTTAAATGCATTTTTCTCAGACTTTTATTTTTGAAGATGTAAGTGTTTTCTAATCCCTAAGGCTTTTTTTCTGTTCAAGATAGAGTCTTGAAATTTTTTATACATACTGAGATATATGTGTTCTATAAAAGTTAGTATGGATTTAGGTCTGGGATCCCTAGTTATTTTTTTAAAAAATGTTAAAGTTAATATTTTAAAAATTTTCCTGTTTTTTCCAGGTTTAGCTAGAAAAATAATTATTAAAAATCAACAAGGGAACAGATTTTCAAATCCATACTAACTTTTGTTTGCAATAATGTATGAAATATAAATCACTCAAAATAATTAAAAAATTTCAAAAATTGTGTATTTTATAAGGGTTTAAAAAAACTTCAAAATTTTTAAATTTTTTTAAATTTTAAAATAAGGACTAGTTAAATTGACTTTTTATTTTCAGAATCAGTTTAATAATATAGTATGAAAACAATACATAAGTTACTTTTAATATTACTGTCTCCAAAAAAATTGTTTGCAAAAGAGTACCGTGTAGCCTTAATAATTATTGAGGAAATTGATACACTAGATTATTAAAACTGTTTTAAAAGTCTTAAGAATTATACCACCAAAACAGTAAGTTATATTAGGCAACTTTTAATTAAGGTACTCAATAAATTTGTTTTTGTCATGCTCAATAGCTCAGTCTTTTGAAAATTAAATTTCCTTTCCATCTGAAACTGCGCATAATGCCTTACTCATTCTCAAACAAATCTGAATAATTTTAACAACTTTGGTAATTTTTTAATTACTAATCGTAATTAAAGATTACATGCTATTAATTGTTTGCTTCTCTCCATTATAAAAGTATTTAAAATCAAAGTGATTTTAACGACTACCTTTTTATCACTTTATTTTCTTGAAAACTGTTCGGGTTTTAATTTTAGTGATTTTGATACAGCACTCTAAAAGGCTATGAATACTGTGTTTGATAATAAAAATAGCTTTTAGGTTCTTCAATTAAATTAAAAAATGCCAGATCATCAGGCTCTTGATTAAAGACATATATTTCTTCAAGGAAATAAAATATAGAATAAAATGGAAAAGAGTGGTCTGTGAGAGTAAAAGGAGCCTTAAAATAGGCTTTAGTTTCTACAGCAAGCATAGGAATATTCAGAGAAAAATAAGACCAAATATCTTATCCCTTAAAAACGACGATTACAACCTCCTTTTCTGTCGCCTAAAAAGAGTCACAAGATTATAATTATTGTTTTAATCCTTTTTCCTCACACAAACTTTCATGATATTAATCACACCGGTCACTGGACTTACACTGAGGAGCTTTCAATAAATTCAAGGAATACAGGGACCTTCTAATCAATTTGATGAGAACAAATTGTTTTAAATTTAATTCCAATAAATTACTTGAGTATATATTGGTTCATTTATTCTGATTATAAATGATATATTGTTCATATAATATCTTTATAAATGTTGGTAAGATATTCTCAGTTATTTTTTTTAAAAAACTATGTGACTACAATTGAGACTTGAAATATCACAAAAATTAAAATTATTTTTGTGAAAATTAAATTTTACATTTCTGCAATTTAGTTAAATCCATTAAATCTGTTTACGAAACTAAAAAAAATAATCAAATGAAATCCTTTGAAAACAAAATTGATTGATACATCAGAGTTTCAATGTTGTTAGAAATAAGTAAATTAAAATCTACGTTATTTTGTCTATATTCTATTGAAAAATAATAATGTTAAGGAGTAGTTAATATGTTCCATTATATGTGCATCCCATTAAATACTTTTACCCATCTTTAATTAAAGAGATACCGAATATTTCTACAGATGAGGAGAGGTATAAGTTTGTGTCAAATATTTATAGTTTCAGCATATATTTGTCTTATAAGACGGCCTTCAAATCCTCAAAAGCTTATGAATTTAAATTAGATCAGCGATCATCACATGGAGCAAATTTTATTTTCTTGCATCTGGCAATGTTTGACGCATCATGTTTCTCTTACAAGTTATATGGTCACGGTAACTTAGTGGTCAGGGTCACAAACTAGTGGCTAGTGTGGATTTGTCGAGTCATGGGCTCGAATCCTGAGGTTACTAAAGATCTACCGGGGAGCAGAGCTGATGCATGTTGAATCTGTTGACGCTCCATGTTCTTCCACTGGTGTCACGGGGAAGCTTGAAAAGTAAGGTATTTGCTCAAGTGTCGTCTTTCTTTCTTGACAGAGGTTCAAAATTAAAAAGTCTATCGCCACTAGTTCCCATAGTACTTCTAACTGCGACGTTAATAAGCATTGAATTTAATCATTCAATCAATCCTACAAACTTATTTTTTGTACCTGACAGTACTGCCTATAGACTCACATGCCGTAACGCGAATTCACATGTACCTGGAATAATAGACTATTTTGCTATATCCCATAAATTCAACTAATCATTACATCATATGTACTTCTAATAAATACCTCAATCAAATTCTTGAAAAAGAGGTGGATGTCTAATACTGTGGAGGGGAGAATGAATTGTTAAGGGATAGTGATGACGAAAAGGAACAAATTGAAATATACAATACAATCGCTAGGTACAAATTGGAACATATATTAGAGCTTCTCCGCAAAAATTTAAGCACATTGGGGAGTGATTTATTTTATTTTATAATGGTTTAAATTCATTACAATTGCAGTCAATGTATTCTGTAAATGTCCTATAAGATGACCACTAATTTTGTGGTCATATTCTATGATTCTGCTATTGTCTTATCTGCAAACATGTATGGTAATTAAAAGCTTGTTACCAATATTTTGTGCAGTAAACTTATACATTTTATATTATAATAACTGTGTTTTGGGTTTTTCTAAGATACTTATACATATTTTTGCAGATTAATATATAACATACACAACTAATATTGGTTTCGATTTTTATATTTATTTCGACAGTATAAATTTTTTAATAATCAATTTGCACTCATCAATTTACTTTTCAAAGAATACTTGGAAGTTAAAGTCGAACTAAATTGGGGGAAAGCGTAAAAGCTATGAATTTTCAATTATAATAAAATAATAAATGTTATGTGTTGAGTAATTTAGAATTGAGGTACCAATAAATTTATCAATCATATAATAAATATTCTTAATCCATTCAAAACGCTGTAAGTTTTAACTTATTCGCTTGACTCTTATATATATATATATATATATATATATATATATGTGTGTGTGTGTGTGTGTATACTCACATTTTCTAATATTGCAACACCATGAAGGAATCACACGAATGAGTTAAACTTTACATAAAAGACAATGTATAAAGTCTTCTGTTCACGTGATTAGGATTTCAGTCATCACAAAATACGTGGTTTTAGCAATGCCCTTTCAACTGCCGATATTGGCTATGGCCTCAAAAATAGAGAGCTGTAGCGGGACGATCAATAGAATATATAGTTGCTATTTGTGGAAAACGCTTCATGAGAAGTCTCAATGCCATGACGATGACCCTGGATGACATTTGATCAAGTTATGGAGTTTGAATAGGGACGAATGATCGACTTTCCTGTTGATTTTTTTTCTTCTTATTGCTGCAGTGTCTCGTATAGGGCGCAATATCTCTACAGTAATACAAGTGTGGAAGCAGTAGGCTCTAGCTGAGCTGGAAATCTAGCAACTACCGACGAAAGCTTACGCCATCTTGGGATGATGAACATCTCACCCTGGTGGTTGTCATGGAACGCACTGCGTCATCTCGACAGTTGGTAAAATAATGATACAAATGTTGGCAAGTGTGTCAATTTTGCTCCAACATTTCGTTGTAATCTCTTACACTGTAGACTGTATGCATGTTATCCCTTGTACAGGATTCCCCTTTTTCAACAACATCGATGCAGGCGCTTTACTGAGCTTGTTGATTTAGACAATAATGAACAAACTGGCAATAAGTTGTCTATTTCAAAGGATTTCACTTTAATTTGGAGTTTGCATGTTATGGTAACATTTCGAAGTGCGTTATGTATCATTACATTAGGGGAAGGCCAAGGATGGTGGTTTAGGATTCTATTGGGTATCATGGATTACCTCAGCTGCTGACTGAGAGTATTTTCTGCAGCAAAGAGAATATCAGAGAAATTCCGGATCATAATGTCGTATCCGTTCTTCAATGTATTGCTTGAGTAATATCGACAAGAAAATCTTGTCCACTTAGTCCTAGGAATGCTCTAGTATTTATTTCTGTTTTTATCATATATTTTGAAGAACAAATTGTAATCAAGTGTCAAAAAAAAATGATAAAAAAGCGTTATTGTACCAGGTATTTACAACATAGTGTTTTTGGTCCAGAAATGGAAATTTCCATACAAATCATAATAATATAAAACAAATTGCTTAATTATATTCATATTGTTATGTAAAAATTATTAACGAGTTAAAGTTATTATAAATAATTAAATAACAAAGGTCATTAGGTACTAAAAGTCTTTTTAAAAGCAAAAACTTAATAAAAATTAGTATAGCTATTTTATTGTGAATGTCTAGTAAAGAGATTTAGAGGATATGAGAAATAAATGAAAAGTATATAAATTAATTCCTATTTGAATCAATCTACTGAGAATTATATTTGAATTTTAAAAAAAAATTATGGTACAAATTTAATACTATATATGATAAAATAACATAAAAAGAATAACATTATTCATTAGACAAAAATATAATTCATTAATAAATTAAAATGAAAAATATGGCACATCACTTTGTATCATAAATGAATTTGATTATAATCATGCATTAAAACGCATTTTTATGTACCAATTCCTCGAAGGAATTCTAATTTCAATTCAATTTGAATCTTTTATCATATCCTTTTAAAATGCATGTTGTAAATATTTATTCCAAAGAATATGTTTATTCTGCCAAAGGATGAATTTATCTTTATCTTTTCCATAAGAAATTAAAAACTAATGTATTGAAGCTATTGTATTAAATGCAGAAAACTGGTCTCTATAAAAAAACGGGTATAAAGAAATATGCAAGTATATTTGTATTTCGTAAGAATAAAAAAAACCTTTTATCTTTTTGAACAAAGTTTTGATAATCAAGAACCTTAAAGTGCTTAGAAAATTAAACATGATTTAACTTTAATGTCAAGCCAAACCATTCCAGATTTCTTTACTGAAATACATATTTGTGAATCTTATAGTGGTATATTAATCGAAAACATTGTTTTTGTAAAGAAATTCAATATCCAAAATAAAAATTGATGTATTGTATGTATTGCCAACTCAAGGCAAGCACGCCATACACACAATTACAAAGATACACAAATCCACAACCAAAAAGAAACATCAGTTAATCTCCACGGAAATCATCCCATTCTTTCTTTATTTCATTCTCTTTTTATCCTGTTGCATATACAAGAACCTCCATATTTCATTCTCTTTTTATCCTGTTGCATATACAAGAACCTCTGAGGGATATGTTGTCCATTACATGGGAAAATCCCTAGTCAACCCTTTGGAAGAAAGGTAATGAGATCCGAGGTACTGATTGGAAGTTTGGCAACAAAGAAATTGAGTTATGTTGCCGCTATATGAGTAAGTTAACCGGGATACTTTTTCTCCAATATCCGAGCTAAGATATATGCTTACATTCATATATATATATATATATTGTATACAGTGTTATCAAATGGTACTTAATCCGCAACACTATAAAGGTTTGCTTGGGAAGATACATTGTTTGGAAGTCCAAAAAATAAATTTCTAATATTTAGAAAGTTACGTTGGGGATCGTAGTTGAAAACATAAAATAAAATATTATTAAATTCTAAGAGCTCTTGATTCATTTTAATTTAAGATCATTACTCTCTCTATATATATATTGAGATTTCACTTCAAACTGACATCCTTTGAATATTATATTCTTATTTAACATCTCTTGTATTATTTTTGTAAAAAAAAAATGAAATTTAATCTTTTTTTTTTCTTTTTTTGCTTTAAAACCATGAATATGCCATTTTAGTAGCCTATTGCAATAAATCCCTTGAGTAATTTTTAAAATTATTTATACAATTATTATTTTGAAAAAAAATATTCACATCTCATCCAAGTAATAATATTGATGAAAGTAAAATGCTCTTTGAATCTTTAAAATTAAAAGTGCACCCTCTTATTCTTAATTTTAATTGCATGCCAATTATACTCTTGATTAAATCGCTCCCTTTGATATCTTTCATTCAATTTTAGTAAAAAAAAACCAAGCGATGAAAATATTTGAACAATAACTATTAAGTGATGCGAGATTGCATAGCACAAATTACTGAAATTACATTAAGTACAAACAAAAATAATTTTGAATATATTTTCCTTGATTGGAAAATTGTATGATATTTTTTTTTATAAAGGTGTTTTCTTAACTTTTGTTTATCTTTATAAAACGTTCGTAACTCTACGGAAAATTTACTTTAATGTCTCACTTGAGAGTTTAATTCAATCGTCGGTTAGAATGTAGGATATGAGATTGTTTAGTTGTTAATTTTGAGTATTTTTGCACCACAGTATATGAAATCTTTACCATTGAATGTGCAACATAAAATGTAAAAAAAATTATAAACAAATTCAATTTAAATGGAAAATTTATTTCAATTTTTCTTCTTGACTAATAACTGAGAGTTAAATAATAAGAGCAAATTACTACATATGCAGTTACAAATCAGACAAACGTTTTTAATCGGATTTATTAAGGGAATAAATTAAAAATAAAGAAAAAAGCAAACTAACATCACGAAAAAAAAAGAACTTTGTTTTTGCAAAGTATTTGTAAGAAACAAAACATTAAATCACTATACTATAAGGGGAAAACACAAAACTCAAATATATTTAAAAATTCGTTACTCCTAATAAGAATCTCTTTTTTTGAACAACTATGCACGAAATTTGCTAAAATTATTCTCCTTATAGTTATATTAAAATAAACCATTTTCGTTTCTGAATGATAAAGAAGTTCCTAAAAAACAATTGCATATTTTATAACAGTGGAAACACAAGGCTATTAAAATATACCTTAAATGCAAGTTACTAATATTTACCAATAATAATATTTACATTTTGCTGGTTTTGAAGATAGAATATTTATTCTATTTTAGTAAAAATGCTTTGAAATTTCAATTTTTTACATTCGATATAAATGATTGAATGTTACTTGTTTCATCTTTGTATTTAATTATCCTTAAAATATTACAAGATTGTAATTAAATAACAGCTGTACTATATAAATATATATTTAAGAAAATTTTGAGTTGGCGATTCACTCTATAATTTCAATTAGGTAAGCGATTTGTTCAATTTTGTCGATTCTAACTCTCATTGCCACCCATTATTAGTTTTTTTCTTTACAATCTCATCCAACAGTTAAAAGAAAACTGAAGTATTCTGAAGACTAATTTCAAAACAAACAAATAATTAAGTCACACAGGAATTTAAAAACGTATTCACATTTTTTCTCAAAATTAATAAGGGATATGAAAAAAGATTAATGTTTTTCATAATTAAAAGTGTACCTATTTTTAATACTATTTAGTTTTATCTTTAGTTTAGAAATTTTTGATTTATTTACAAGCGATTACTATAAACAAATTTAATGATTAACTTCTATTTAATGAAACATATCGGTAATATGTTCATTTGTTATGTGTTTTTAATATACAGTATTTAGAATATTTAATATTATATCATAATAAAAATACTTCTTATTGAAAATTAATTAACCATTGGTACAAAGCTACATTTGGTACACTTTTTCTTTGATGTTTTCTAAACACTTACTCGGAAATTTTTGTTAATGTGAAAAGTACAAATATATTATTGTACAAAAATTCACAACTCATTAAAATTCTTTTTAATTAAAAAAAAATCTAGTAAATGACAATAAATATTCTGTTCTTCAAGAAAAATAGGAATCGCTGAAATGAGGAAATGAAAATGATTATCATTCTCAGAAAAGAAACCACAAAAAAAAAATTAAAATACGAACATATTTTCTTATGTTATGGTATTACTTCTTTGAGTCGTAACCGGGAGTTGATTTATTAAAGTTTTCTGAGTTTTGTTGCTCGACTTAGAGGAAAATAACTTAAATATCTCGATGTTGATACGCCTTTTCCTAGAACCACGGTGAAATAACATGAAGAGCAAGGAACTTTTTTCTTCCTTAAAAATCTCGGTATTTTTTTCCCAACAGAACAGCCGGAATGAATTTTTCATTCATACAGTTATAGCAAAAAAATCTGATTTCTTATCTTGGGGCTGCTTACCACATGAATCTTTAAAAAGCTAAAAATCAGACTAGGAAAACAAAAGCGTTAGATTTTTCTTTGCTTTTCGCATTTCACTTGTTTGCTTGATTTTTCCCCTTTTTCCAGTATTTATTTAGATCACTTGTTTTCTTAGTCCGATGTTTTGTCTTTTCTTTTTGGCTACATTAGATCAAAGGGTATGAGTATTTATTTTTAAACACCAGACATTTGTATTAGAATTTGGAAAGTGATCTATATTTTTCTGCCATTAAATTCTTTTTTTATATATTTATTTGTGTTTATATTAGAAATTATTCAGTTTCATTAATAAGTGTAATAAGTTTAAATAAAAAAATACTTTCTAAAATTTTGAGAAAATATATTTATGTACATATATTCACAGAAATTTATAAAAAAGCTGTATTGTAGCTAAAGATTTCTCTAATCAAGATGATCATCTTGATTTTAAAAAAAACTCCTCTCCCCGATTTAAGACTTATGATACATTGTAAAAATTGCTACACACAGTTAAGTATTCCGTCAAAAATACTCAAAAATAAGTAATGCGTGGTGTCTCATGATCATGAATAAGCGATGAATATGGTCCCTTTTATTCAATCGATAGTTTTTGTTTTATACTAATTTTGGGTTCCCATGACAGTAAATAACAGTGGTTTCCTTCTTAATTTTATGAGTGAGCAAACCAATAAAGTGGGACAATTAATGTTTTCTGAGCACCCTCTTTTAATTTTTTAACCAGGCGTTAAGCATTGCACTTTTGCCACTTTTGACTGAAAATCTCTCACACGCACTAAAACACTTCTTCCCGACACACACATACAAATAACAGACACGCACACTCTGTACTGAAACGTAACTTTTTAACTTCATAAGGCACATAATTTAATCCGAAAAGGAAGAAAAGAACTCTAAGTCAGGGCTCAATTCATTTACAAAACCTGGTATGCTTTCTCTCTATGCGTAAAAATAAACCATTATATGATATAACCTTTCTATATTAATTTTAACTAATACAATCCAAAACTGAATGAGCATGAAATATTCATTGAGGAAGTACAACGGGGCTTACGAGAGTCTACAGATTTACGGTCTTAGGATATGATTGGCCAATCCAACAAGCGAAAACTTCTCTTTACAGAAATTCATTATCCACATCAGCCCTGAGTAGAAAATCACCATTTTTCATAAAATTGAATCACGGATAATTGAACCTTTGAAATGGCAAAGAAAACGGCCACAAACTTCCTCTCCATACCTCACAAGAGTAACAGCCTGTGTCGAACATATGTAGCTATATATGCTTGCAAAACATGTACTTTAGACCATCAAAACTCTTCCGCCATATCGATCTTTTTCTCGGATATTGGAGAGCTCGCAGAGCCCTTGGTTCCTTCCAAATGAAGATAAATTAATAATCATTGTTCAAGGGGATTCTGGGTTCAAAAATGGATTGAACAGTTTCCTATAATCATTATCCTACTATTTATGTTATCTTCAGCATGCCTAACAAGCTATTTTGTAGGCAAACTTAGCGGGACGCGCACAGGGGGTATTTTTGCAAACATACCTCTCCACATGCAGTTATAGAGAAAGAGTAACTATTCAAACGTGAGTTCTCGATGGAGCAGGATGCTCATGACACGTTGGAGAAGTTCTCTTACGCCTCGCTATAATGAATAAATATGGGTTTTTATTGACGGTTCTGACCAGCTTGATAAGTCTGTCTCTTTACGAATCAGATTTGTATAAATTGTCAATTAACTATCTGCATCAAATTTCGCACAGTGTTAAGTGTTACTTAAAAATAACTGACATTAAGATTGTCTTGCCAATTACCCCCCACATTCTTGTATTCACAGGTTAACGGCTTATCATTTTAACCGTTTGCTTATGAATTTCATTGAAAGTTGCTAATATTTATTTTAAAAGTTACTTAGGTGTGTGAGTGACGGCATCACTAATTTGAAAGACCTCTTGCAAAGCATTTTCCTTTATATACCCTGTGAGTGGTGAGAGTCATTTAAATGGACACCACTTACTCACGAGGTAGCGTGCATTCGAAACATTTCCGAAAATTTTCAATCTTTATTCAAATGCATGAGTGTTTTATCTTTCATTCAGGGCTTTTTGAGAAATTTGACTGAATATACCAGTTATCTTGAATTTGAACAACTATTTGTATATCTATAACGGGTCAATTGAAAAGTCCCCGGCCTGCCATAGTAAAACATTTGTTTTGGCAAAATTAGTTTTTTTTATTCAACATAATTCCCTTCAAGGGTGATACACTGATTATAGTGACCCTCCAACTTTTCGATACCATTTTTGTAGTATGATTTGTCCTTTATTTCAAAAGAGGCCTCAGTTTTGGCGATCACCTCTTCATTCGACGAAAATTTCTTCCCAGCGAGCATTCTTTTGAGATCTGAGAACAGGAAATAGTCGCTGGGAACCAGATCTGGAGAATACGGTGGATGAGGAAGCAATTCAAAGCCCAATTCATGAATTTTTCCATCGTCTTCACTGACTTGTGACACGGTACATTGTTTTGGTGAAGCAGCACTTTCTTTTTCTTCAAACGCGGCGTTTTTTGGAGATTTCGTCCTTCAAACGGTCCAATAACGCTATGTAATAGTCGCTGTTGATGGTCCTTCCATTTTTAAGGTAGTCAATGAAAATTATTCCATGCGCATCCCAAAATACAGACGCCATAACCTTGCCATCTGACTGTTGCGTTTTCCCACGCTTTGGAGCGGGTTCATCGTGTGCAGTCCACTCAGATGACTGTCGATTGGACTTCAGGGGAGTGATATATTTGAAACAGTTTTGTGAAAACGTTAATCTATGAATGGGATTATTTATGGAGAAAGAACTGCCAGCAGGATATTGCACACATATGTTTGTGCCATTTTTTTCGTAATTATCGATGATCCCTGTTAATTTCTTTGAAATTTACAAATGGAAGACCAGCAAATGTTCATTGAATACATAATTCCTAGATATGACGCTGGTTTCTAAGGGAATAAAGGCCATTTGATCCTTCATCTGACTATTCTTCACCCATTTCGGTGACTCATATAAATTAAGTCTCTTACCAAGATTGCCACATATTTCTAACAGGCATTTTCACAATTTGAACAGAACATGTGACACACGCATATGTACCACAGAAACACCCATGCATTCTTGTGAAAACTAACTTACAACCCCGACAAAGAAGAAAAATCAGCCACAGTAGTTATGGGTATGTTTCTCTAATTAAATATAAACGATTTCCAGTTGGATTTCGAAACTATAACTACAATTTACTTATTTTAATAAACCCTAAGTTGCATCAAATCATAGTTTTGTCATTGGAGTTGCACATTGTCAATCAATTTATTTTACTCTCTTTGAATGGAGTGTAATCTCTAACACCCAAAGTACCATTTGACTCTCATAAATTCTAATTTTAAAATCCATAACATAAAGATAGCAAATAAACAGATCGATGGACTTCTGTATCAAAACACAAGTGAGTGATAGGATAATTGTAATCTAATGGCCAGAATTAAATTTAATTTATTTAAACAAAGTATTGCAAATTGAAAAATAAACAATTCTTCAAATAACATCTGAAAATTTGTTTGAATTTCCTTTACAATACGTTATAAAAGGGCTATATATCCTTTTGTTTAACGACAGACATTTATTTTTTTCAGAGTCAGAAGGGCTCTCTATTATCTATTTTCATATAAAATGCGGTGTATTTTGGATATAATCACATAAGTAAAATTTTCCAAACAGTTACTTGTAGCATACTTAGTTCACGATAAGGGAGAAGCATTGATTTCTGTGGGCTAAGAGGAAAACAATCTCAAACTTTATCCACAACATTGTGTGAAGCACTCCGTATATCAGGACGCGTACCTATACAGATGCAGCACTAAACAATTATAAACATCTCGTACATTCTAAGATACAAAACGCTTTTTGATCGCATTTCAGTATTTTCCATTGCTTGCCGCAGAGAAACTAAACTATTTCTTTCCAGTAACGTTAAACGTTAAAATGAATTTAACTATACGGAAAAGTGAAAGTTTCAAAATGAAAATGTAAACACTGTTACTTTGTCCTCTTATCAGCACTAAAGATGACAAACACTATTTTTACTGATATATTGTTTAAATTTGAATTATTTTGCATTAATATTGTAATTGCAATCACTGATTTCTCTCATTTGCAATTTATTTATAAATCTGTACTTTACCTGTATTTAATTAAGTTCATTACGACATAAAATGTGTGATCCCACATGTCTTAAATGAAAATGCATGAAATACGTAATTGAATGAGGAAATTAATGGGTTTCCTTAAAATTATGTAAATAATGTAGTTAAAAGTTTATCAGTAAATATTTAATGTGTAATGCATTCCTGAAAAGCAAACAAGGAATGTCAATAAAGTCGAAAATGTCAATAAAGAAGAATGTAATTTACTAATAATTGAAAGTTTTAGCATTTTAAGGTTCAAAGCAAAGAATTTCACTTTAATAACATTAGCCATGGCATTTTATTTATTTTCTATCTTTAGTAACTAAAAAATCCAAAATTGAGAATTTTAAAGTATATTGTAATGTTACGTATATGATATATTTTTTTTCATTTATTGTTCAAATATTTTTCTTTTGTAAAGATAACTTTAAGAGTAATATATTTCGCGTAAGACTTCTAAGCAAACACAAATAACAAGAATACACCCAAAGATCGAGAAAGTGTTTTTAGTATTTTGTAATACGCGCTGTTCTGTAATAGTACAGAATTTAATAGGATAGCAGAACTTTTTATTTTAAATATACATTGAGGAATCTGTTGAAATTATTCTCAAAAGGATATTTCTACATGAGTTTCAAAATTTTGTAAGATATCAGATATAATCGAATACATTTAGTTACCGTATACATTTAGTAATTATTCCTTGAATCAAAACATATATAACATAGTTTTGTTCAGCATTTAACTATCTCCGACAACAAAACTACTAATTCTAGAAAATAATATAAAATACAACTTACATGAAATATTAAATATCTTATCTGAGAAGAGCTTTACATTTATTTATTTTACTTATACATCAAAGACAGAAAATTTTAGTCCAATTGTACTAGTAATTGTTAAAATATATTTTAAATGAACGCATCTGATCCTTAAATATTTAATTTTTCTTTTTATTTCATGAAGAAATTACTAAATTCATTACATTTTTTGTTGACTTATAAGCAACAACAACAAAACTATAGCGAATGGACTTGTCATTTTGAGCTTCAGTGAAATCACAAGTACGACACCTTAGCTGGTATCCTACTGTCTAAACTTCCACACTATCTCAATGTGAAGAATTGAATCTCTACAGATTTTGTTTGCATCATTGTCATTACACAATATATCTTTAGTGGCATCAGGACTCGAGTCTACAACTCAACGGAAACAACCCCCGCCTTAAATTCGCGAATATGACTATGAGGCTACAGAGTTCGCTTTTTTATATTAGGAAATTTTATTTAATTTTTATGTTTCAATTTTTTTTTCTATATTAGGAAGACTAATATACTCTTTAAGGTAATGAAATCCTTTTAGAAGAAAGATGTTTGAATTAACGTAAGTCTTGCCTACAAATGGATAATTTATGATCTTATGGGACTTCAAAGGTAGAAGAACACCCAAGAAAAATTTTGTTAGCGTATATTTTTATTATCAATAGGGAAATTTATACAAATACAAGCTAAAATCAACACTTTCCGCAAAACATGGTAGAGGGGATTGTAAGTTAATCCAAAAGGCAGTAAGCCAGTATTTTAAATAAATCATCGATTGTTGAATAGAGAGAAGAAACGAATTGTAGAAACAGTTTAAACTTAACTTTATTTTATAACAAAGAAGAGTGAGAGCACTTAGAGTGCTGCCGTTCGGTTTGAGCATAAGTGGTAGAGTGAGTCAAACAGGATATAGAGGGCTCCAAGTTACATCGAAACAGGAAGGGGCAGAGGCACCACTGCATGTTTGCAGAATAAATAAATAAATAAATAAATCTATTGACATTCTGTAAACTGAATGATACAAAATATAATCTTATATAGAAAACAGACTATTATTTTGATAATTTAATAGCCTTTATGTAAGAAACTATTATAGTTCGAGTACCAAACATTGCTATTTTCTCTAAAAGTCATTGCAATATTATTAAAAAAAAAAAAAAAATTGAGCAGATTATCAATTATCAGCTATCACGGATATTCTATTCTATATAATAATTATTTGAAAAACATAAATATAAAAGTTCCGGTTCATTGATGGAAAATATTTTGAGATATTATGTTTTGCACTAATGAAAAATGTTTTTATAGCCTTTCTGGTCAATGAAATTCATGATATTAAAACAGCTGTAACTAATCTTCTGCATAAGATAGAAAAAAAAAATTTCTAACAGGTTTTTAAAGAGAAAAGTGTGAACTTTATTATGAGTTCAAAAATAAAAAAAAAATTATTTCTTGACTAAAAAGTGTGCTTCGAAGACTTACTGTCACCTTAAGACATTGAAATGTTTTCATACATATCTTACATACTCGTATATTTATATAATCATAACAAATTTTTTTTTCAATATTCTTATCACTTCCAGACTGTTTTATATATCTACATTCAACAAAGTAGTCAATGCTATTTGTCATTTTTTTTTTATTTGGAGAGTTTCACCTTAAATACCATACCCCATTTTAATCAGAGTCATTTCGAATTTCAATTTATTTTTGATCTTTGCGGTTTGAGTAGAGTTCTTAAAAAATAAAATTATTTGTTCCGAATTGGCATACATTACGTATTGGTAGAGTTACGAATTACAAATAAACTATACATTACAGTGAAATTGCACACGTAGCAAAATTCAAAATAAATTACTAATACTTAGTACATTTCTAGTTTTACGATTCATTAAATTTTTTCATCATTATCTGATTACTTTTCTAACATTAAAGTAATCGTAAATAATCTCTATATACTATTCTTGTTTTATGTTAATTCCCTGAATACTTGACGGAAAGAAATAAAGCTGTGATTAAACTTATATCCTCGATTAAATCTTTCTTGTACCCTGATTAAAATATTTTTTACTTACAAGTGCACTTTATACTATGTATCAGAGATGTTGCTTGTTTAAAAAGTAAAGCAAAAAGTACAATTTAAAGTATAAACCGGTTGGAAACGTGTAATTTGAATTAATGAATTACCATCTATTTTGGTATGACCAAAATTCAATAATTTTAAAAAGTTTATTATCATAGGATGTTAACTAATCACTTAATAGTTTAGTGGGCGAAAAACAGATTGAAAAAGGAAAAAAAATTAACATTTTTTTTTTTTTTTTTTTTTTTTTGATATTCAGTGTTATAAATTTGTGTAGTTTGCACTTCAGTGTCTAAAAATTTGGAAATTGTCTTCAGAGCTTACTGAATTTTTGACATCTGTTAATTTTTTATCCGATTACTAAAGAAAATGTAATGTTATTTTTTTTGTCCTTTTTTCACTTCTAAATTACTCTATTCCTCCAATTTAACTCTAAGTATACAGGGTGTCCCAGTAACAGGATTACGAAATTTTAGGGGGGGGTAGATTACACATACTCATCGAAATCCTATAGTCTTGTTGGGTCGAAAATGCTTGCAAGCGTTCTTGAAGATTCTTCATTTCACATACTGCCGTAGCAGTAGTAACATGGCTAAATTAATGAATATGAAACTAGGGGATAAACATTAGGCGTACAGAGTTGCGGAACGCAATTAGTTCCCCCTCAGCTATTGCAAGCGCAGCAATATTCGTTGAAACGTTCTTCCTTCAACAAATACTTTGGAAAGTTTCCCATTGAAGCAGTGACGTAATCAACCACTTTTATTGCACATTTGTCCAAAAAGGAATTGGACATGGTGGTTCCAGGCATTGGTCTCCTCAAGCGTCTGACCTATCATGATTTGACTGCTTCTTTATGAGGCATATCAAATCACTTGTGTATGCCATTCCCATTAAAGTTGCCGTGGATCTGGTTGCACGCATAGCAGAGGTTGCTGAAAAAAGTTCGAAACAATAAGGAATCCTGGAGAATGTTCTGGATTCCACTCACCGAAGATGTGACGCGTGTAACACAGCTAATGGATGGCAGTTTGAACTGTATGCAGTTGATCATGTTACTTTTGTTGATGTCATTGAATCATAAATTGCATATTCACTTGCAAGTTGCCATATCCCTTCTTATTAGCATACGCTAATGCAAGCACATGTTATTTCCTACACAGCACTGCCTTGCGATTCCGAGTTTTCTAGGCGTACCCTACTCCTCCTAGAATTATGAAAACCAGGTGCTGGTACACCATGTATGTGTCCCCAGTACACAAATATAAATCATTAGCAGCTATTTTAAATTTCAGATACATGTTTCATTTTTTTACGCATTTTTTTTCATTCGTTTCATAAATATTGTTTCTAAATCGATTATTCATTAAATGTAAGCCAGTGACGGAAATTCACACTGAAGCATTATATAAATCCAATTCTATTTCCAATTCTTCACTTATAAATATAATATTATTAAAATAGTATATCACTCTTAGTCTACTAATATTCATCGCACCTTAAATTAAGGTAAGAATGAAAAATTAAGCTTTGTCTTCATTCGATCTTATCCACTGACTCGATTCGAATGAATTTAATCAAAGAAATCGAAGGTTCAATTAATACTTTTGATTTATTCCGATGTAAGATCACTCTTCAATGGATCCCTTATCAAATTCGTCTGCAACTGGTAATCTCGTACACAATTTCTACTCTTCCTCAATAGTTAATAACGTGATACTAATGTCACTACTAACTTAATATTGCATTCTCCATCACAGTTATACGAATTTTCTTACATCCATTCACTATATTTCAACATTTATCTAATTAGCTCAATCATATTTCATTTAGTTGGAAAGGAGCTAGAATCATAAAAAATACATTTAAATTATTCATACATGCATTTATATATATATATATATCAGAAGATTAGAAAAACAAAATATAAAGAAATTTGGAAGATTTCTTTTTTCAAATATTTTAACATTATTTAACAACATTAAGAATATTAGATTTAATGTTTCAACAAACTTTTGACTATTAAGATGGGTTATTCTAGAATTATATACCTAACTATCCCATCAACATAATGTGTTACTAATAAATCGTTGTAACGTCAAATTATAATACAATAATATTTATATATACACGGGTGTGTGTGACGATTTAGAGAAGCAAGCAAACTTTTTAGAAATACGTCTTTTATTTTAATAGTCAAGAGATAAATTAGAATCATTGAGCCTATAAAAGCAGGCTCACCCAGTAGTACAAATCTTGAACAGAAATATAAATGAAATGAAATTGCATTAGAATTTTATGGTTGCATGATCCTTGTTGAAAAAATAATTATTAAACGTCACATACGAATGTGTAATGGAAACAAGGATTAAATGGGAAGTAGAATATCGGTAAAGTTAAAAATTATTTATCCTTATACCCCCCCCTAAAAAAAAAAAATTAAGTGAGTCATTGGCGACGATTTATACTCTTTCAAAAATATCAATATATCATCATATCATATCATTGAATAGAAGGTACAATTAGTAGCAAGAATAATAAAAAAATAATATCATAAAAACAAAATAAAACATAAAAAGTTATATTCAAAGATTTTCAAAAAACACATTTAAAGACCCAAGGTGCGTTTCTTTATAATTGTTATTAAATTACTCAATTAAATATAAGAATTAAAGCAATTGATGAAATATCGCGAAATGAAAAATAGTAACCATTTTTGATATTAAATTAAAACAAACGATAAATTATTAAATTGAATATATTTAAGCTAAATGTAATTAAAACTGAAGTTAACGATGAAAAATTGAAAATTGGTATGTTACGCCTAAACGCCCCACCTAAAACAATAGCCCTTAGGTACCTAATAATAAGACTTCTAAGCTATAAAATATATTAATGAGATAACATTGTGCACTAGAACTAAATATAACTTCTTTCCAGAAAAGGAGCTACATTTTCCTTCAGAACTTTCGTAATATTAGATTTGTATTATTGCTAACATATAAGTAATCTGATTATTTCAAATTCTGAAAAATATTATCAAGTTATCAAAATTAAACAAAAAAACTTTTAGCACAAACATGCAATGGCTAATGGAATAAAGGGGCCTTTAATAAATCTGTTGTGACATAAATATGCATCTAATAAATCTACTCTGACGCCATTCGTTGACTTTTTGAAATTAATCTGTCCTTAAGATTTTTAGAAGATTGTTGACATTTTGGGGCCAATTTCATTTTTGATGTTTGTAAGAAGATTATTTAGAGGCATTCTTATATTTGCATATTGAGGAAAGAATTAACGTTAAACATTTATTCTACTAAGTAGTGTTTGAAAATATTTTAGAATTGCAGGAAGCTAGAGTATTTTTTTTATATTTTTTTACATTGATATTTATTGGAGCTGTATAATCCTTGTTTATTTCTTATAACGGAAAATAAACAGCGTAATATCCAAATTAACAATTAAGAAATATAATTCAATATTTTCCATTTCACAAACTTAAAAAATATTTCCTATATATTTAGCATGTTCTGCCACTGAATCAGAAAAAGAAGTAATATTATCAAACTAATTTAATGCAAATTTTATAAGGCATTTATTTAGAATTTGCCTAATAGCTGTTTGGAAGATAGCCATTGAGGGCTTACATCCATAGATCAAGCGATTAAATTGAAATAAACCATAATTTGATGTGAATGAAATTTTTTCAGTTTCGTTATGATTTTCTTCAATTAGTAAACAACTTGATCAGAAATCTAAAGTGGAGAAAGTGTTTGCATGCATTAATTTAAAACTGCATCAATTCATGGGATAGAATCTAATCAGAATATCTCGTTCATAATAACAGTGCAATATTATTTTTTTCATATTTGTGCTTGATTTCGTGTTCTAATATTCCGTGATGAGACTCTAAAGTAATTTTTTTTAATATTGAGTTCCATCAAGATGTATTTGGATACAATAAAATTTCTCTGTAGCAATTTTATGATTTTAGTTTCTTTCATAAATGAGATATTTTTTTAAGTGATAGAAAAAAATGAAAAGATTTTTCACAAAAATACAATTTACTGCAAGTAAATGACAAAAAAAAGTATTTTTTTGAAAATAATGTAAGATGTTTAATGGGGCACGTGATCCCCTCGAACACCCTAGACTTATGTAGTCCTGTCTTGCCTGGTTGCAATGAGGTTATTGATAATACTGCTCCGTTCCTAAAAAAAACACAGTCCCTAAGTCCCGGATTAAAAAAAGAGGCCTTGTTCTTGATTCTATGCGGTGTTCCCATAAATGCTCGACGAATTAAGTCAAGATGATATGTTGGCCTTTCCATGCGCTGTATTGTTTCAACTTTAAGTACGCTCTCTATAAGACGAGTTGCTTAAGATCTGGTATTATAATTCATTTCAAAAGAAATAAATCATCAATGGTTTATCATAGGGTACAATATGAGATCTTAGTATTAGAATACATATTTTTAGGCAAGCAAATTTCTATTCCAAATAATATGCAAGTGCGTAGGTCCGACTATGCACTTTCCATAACGTAACATCAAAACGCCTTTCTTTAATGTGATATTTACCGAAGGAATGTGAGTTATCTCGAATGCTTCTTTTTCTTCATAAAATTATACCTGATGTCACAATACAGGGTGAATCAGACTCGTTAGTACTCTACTTTAATCATGTTGCACTCATTCTCAAAGCTCATCAGCTCACCCTTTTCGGACTTCATGGTGTCTAATGATCAATGGAATACACATCGATTATCTACATGCATAGAGACCATCGTGAAGCCTGTAAAGGACTGTTTGGCTTTCCACCCTTCTTCTTGTTACAAAAGCAACTGTTTATAAGATGAGAACTATTGCTTGCTCGGTCTAGACAAGCGTTAACAAGAAATGTGGGTTATCAGTTGCTGTGGTAATACAAAGACTACCTTGCCTTCGTTCTTGAATTTGTTTCAACAGCTATGAAAGGAAAATTTTAGCCCCTTTAGTGGCGTCTGCTACATTTCTTTGTGTTTACACGAATTCAAATTTCCCGATAATACGTCAGGTCATCAATTCCGATGAATCATGTGGTATTGACAATTTCAAGTCACATTTTTCCCAAAACACTCAAAAGTTGAAAAATTGAATTCCACAGCTGAGATAGCGAAAAAAAACAAACTTCTGTAGGATCAGAATTTTTGCACTTATATCCATTTCCTGGCTTTTAAAGTCATGAACGCTGAAATGATTTAATTTTCCTTTTTTTTTCGCTACATTTTTTTAATGGATGTTTTATTTGAAGTAAGTTATGGATGCAAATATTTACATATTTTCGTTAAAACATGTTATATATATATATGTAACATTTTATTTGGATGTCATCAGTACTTACTTATTCTCACCTTTAATATACACCCCTCCTTTATTTCTACTAGTCTCCATGCGAATCTTCCAGCATTCAAAACAATGCTGGAAGTTTCCTGCCAGCTCATTTCAGGGCTCCTGTAGCTTTCCCTGTTACAGCTTCAACGGATTCACACCTTCTTTCTTTTAATGCAGATTTCACCTTAGGAAACAGATATAAATCGTATGGCACAAGATCCGGCGAATAAGGCAGATGGTCTGACACTGTAATGTTGTACTTGGCTAGAAATATCTTAACAGACAATATGGAAGGAGCCAGCACATTATCTTGGTGAAGAAATTTGCCATGAGAATTATTTGTCTATTCCTACAGTTTTAAAATTGTGCGAATACTTATCAATTATGCAAGATTATCAATTCATCATCCGTTTTTGTCGTGAGAAACAATCCTGTCATGAAAAACCTTCAACGTCTTCTTGGATTTCTTGAAAACGCTTCACAGTCTTAAAACTTGTTAACGTGATAAATTCATTGGCATACACTTCTTTCATTAAATTATAATTTTGAGTAGCAGTTTTGCTAGTGGTATACGGTTTAATTTATAGAATAGAGATGAACTGCTTTCGATAGAGAAGGCTTTACTCTAAACACCTTTTGGTAGCTGGAGTTTCGTGCCTCTGTACTTCTTCTGCAGCAGCCTCAACCTTGGTATTTAATAGCATCACCTCATATATATATATATATATATATATATATATGTATGCATGTGTTTGTATATGTGTAACAGGTCAATTGAAAAGTCCCCGGCCTGACAAATAGATGGCGCTACTAGAATTAAATCCATATGTTGTTTAGTTAGCCCTAACCCTCAAAAGATGCGTGTGTAAATTTGACAGCTGTCGGATCATTAGTTTGTGAATTATAGCATTTTGAGTGTAGCAATTTTTGTTATTGTGAAAAAAATGCATAAAAAGGAATTTCGCGTGTTGATAAAATATTGCTCTTTTAAGGGAAAAATACAGTTGAAGCAAAAACTTGGCTTGATGCCGAGTTTCCAGACACTGCCCCAGGAAAATCAACCATCAAGGATTGGTATGCTAAGTTTAGACGTGGTGAAATGAGCACCGAAGGCGGTGAACGCCCAAAAGAGGTTGTTACCGACGAAAACATTAAAAAATTAACAAAATGATTTTGAATGACCGTAAATTGAAATTCAATGAAATAGCAGACACTCTCAAGATATCAACTGAACGTGTACATCATATCATTCACGAATATTTGGGTATGAGAAAGCTCTGTGCAAAGTGGGTGCCACGCAAGCTCACTTTTGACCAAAAACAACGACGAGTTGATGATTCGGAGCAATGTTTGAAGATGATCAAGCGTAATAAACCCGAGTTTTTGCGTCGATATGTGACAATGGATGAAACATGTCTCCATCATTTCTCTCCGAAGTCCAATCGACAGACATCCGAGTGGACTGCACACGATGAACCCACTCCAAAGAGTGGGAAAACGCAACTGTCGGATGGCAAGGTTATGGCGTCTGTATTTTGGGATGCGCATGGAATAATTTTCATTGACTACCTTGAAAAAGGAAGGACCATCAACAGCGACTATTACATAGCGTTATTGGACCGTTTGAAGGACGAAATCGCCGAAAAACACCGCGTTTGAAGAAAAAGAAAGTGCTGCTTCACCAAGACAATGATGCACCGTGTCACAAGTCAGTGAAAACGATGGCAAAAACCCATGAATTGGGCTTCGAATTTTTTCCTAATCTACCGTATTCTTCAGATCTGGCCCCCAGCGACTATTTCATGTTCTCAGATCTCAAAAGAATGCTCGCTGGGAAGAAATGTTCGTCGAATGAAGAGGTGATCGCCGAAACTGAGGCCTATTTTGAAGCAAAAGACAAATCGTACTACAAAAATGGTTTCGAAAAGTTGGAGGGTCGCTATAATCAGTGTATCACCCTAAAAGGGAATTATGTTCTTTAAGAAAACTAATTTTGCCAAAAAAATGTGTTTTACTGTGGTAGGCCGGGGACTTTTCAATTGACCTGTTATATGTGTCATCTTTATTACATTTAGTAAAATAAATACCTTTCATAAAATATAAGACTTAAGAAAAAAAAGGAGATAATTTTATTGTAAATGTGTAATTCTAAGGAATTATTCTGAAAAACATACAAATTAAGACACTCACATATTATCCTAACTCTATTTCTGCACTGTAAAACATCCGATTAATACAATGGAACTTATTACTTCATTTTCAAAAGTTTGATAAGTGTTTTTGTGAGATAATGGGCTTTACTAGAGTATTTTGTATGTAAAACAGGATAATGGGAAAATAAAAAAATAATTGAAGTATAGAATGAATTTTGGAGAAAGCTCTTATTTTCTCCCGTTATTTATTTGCTTGTAAAAATAATTGCCAGGTGTGTTTGTTCTTATGTGTTGGGGAATCTTATATGTTTGTTTTTTCATTCTGTAGATTTAAATTGGACCAATATAAAAATGGATTAACAGCTTCTACACGAAATATGATACAAAATATTGATGGAAAATAAAAGAAAAGTTGAAAGGATGCTTAAAAACTGGCATTATATATAGATAGAAGTAATGAAAAAATATGTTTTGTTGAAAAAAACTAAATTTTTGAAATTAAGGGTCGCAGGATATGTGGATATATTAAGTTATCGAATTTAATTCACCTTGTCTCTGTGATAATATATTTTAAAATTATTCGTAGAGCTAGGATATTTTTTTGTGCTCATTAAAGGTATTTTAATCTTGTACAGAACTTTTACAGTAGTTTTTGAATCAATAAGTATTTTTCCCATCACATTTGAATAAATATATGATTTCGGAAACATATTTGCATTTAGTTACCATTTTTGAAAAATATATCTTGAAGAAAAACATGATCTTTTTCTTCTTATATATGTAAAACACAAGAAAAACAGAAAAGAACAAACTTCATTTTTATTATATCACTGTTATTTTCAATGAAAAAATTATGGAACTTCATAATTTTGTAATTTTTATTTTCGTTCTTTTTGTCAAGTAAAAAATTTACTCTTTAAACTTTAGATAATAACTAAGGAGAAGTCATGCTTAGTTCATTATATGAATAGGCACTTTTATTGAAACAGACGAAAATTCAGAATCATTTAATGCAATAGCTCTTTGTTAATGGAATTTATATATCAATATATATCATAAAAATCTATCAATTTTTAACTAAGTGGATAAAAACCTTTTGACAAAAATTACTTTTAAACTACAACATAATGACTAAATTACCATTAGGCGCATTAAAAATTCTAATATCTACCAATAATTTTGAAAGATAGATGTCACAAAAACAAAATCTTCAATAGTGTTTTGGTACAATTAAGAAAAAAAAACCCAGCTAAGTTCAGGTAATTATTTGAAGATTTATAGCTTATATTTTCTTTGCATCGCTCCCTCTTTAGTAAATTCCTTGTAAGAGTAATAAAGCTAGAATTTTCCAAAGATCTCAGAAAATAATATTTTTTTTTATTTTATGTATTTCATTTAGCTCATGTGGTAAATTTTATATATTCTTTTCCAAACCCCACGAGATTTGAAATTTGTTGCTTATATTTATGGTTTTATAACTAATTTCAATATGTTTCAAATCACCTTCATTTTTGGACACAAATAGAATACTTTTTGAAGAATTTATTTTACTTTTGAGTTCTCCTGACCAAAAATTAAATTTTCAACATGTCTATATTTTTTGTTTGTATGTCTTCAAGTATCAAGTTTTAAACTTGAATATCATAAGATATAAAAATGCTTTTGAAAGATAAATAAATATTATTAACTGCAAAATTTTAATTAGTTCCATATAAAAGCTATGGTTAATTAGCTTTTTAAAATCACTATTGTTCGAGAGAAAATTTGCATTATTACTTATCATTCTACATACTTCTAATAAATTTCTTAAAAACAGTATCAAAATTCAATTTGCATTTAATCTGTTTCAAAACATTTTATAGTAACTGTTACATAAGACATACAGTTAAGAGGAAAACATGACTCAAAACGTCAATATATCCAATTTTTATAAGAATTTTAAAAAATTCCAGAAATAATTTTAATGTTACTCAAAAATTTAAGGATATATTAGTTCTTAACATTTTGAATTTCTAATTCTTTCGCTGTAATACTTTGTCTATTTAAAATTATCCTTATTTAAAATAAAATTTATGAGACCTTTATTAACTTTTGAAAATAAAATGTAGAACTTAGCACGTAGGTTTATGCATCATAAATAGGCGAGAACAATGTTTTGAGCGTTGTATTTTGCAACAATTTATTTTTATTTCAATTAATTCTTTAATTTTTTCAATGTTTGAATATTTTTTTGGTTCTGAATATTTTAAATGTAGAATCGAATTGTTCAAAGCGTATAATTAGTTAGTTTGATTTTTCAAAGAAAAATATAATTTTATAATACATCTTCTTTCCAAGTAATATTTATAACACAAGGATCATTTTAATACAATTTTTTGAACAAAAATACAATAAACGTTTAAAAGTTGTCCGAATACTATAATATTTGCTGACTTAGCTATATAACTTTTTATAGTATTACTTGCGTTTAAATATTTTCGGTAAATTTGGCCTTTTTTGTGTCTCATGTCCTATTCAATGCAAATTTGGCCTCTGAAACATCGAAATGACTATTGTCTACTGCTAATTTCAATTTATTTCATTAGTAGAATAAAATTAGCTGCATGCGATTTCTATCTTTGTTCAGATAAAGAAAAAGGCACCAGATAATTTTTCTTGCAATCCGATTTTCTTCATTGCATCCTGCGAAATATTTTAAAGACAAATCATTTTAAATAAAAGATGCCATCAGTTTTATGTTAAACATTCTTTGTTGGAATCAGGAACTGAATCTTTTAGTTGATTTAAATTCGATTGGTCGGGAAATGCGCAAATCTTTAACAGACCTGTGTTATTATGTATTCATGAGAGTTAATTCATATCAATTCGTAATTCACTTAATATTTTGATTTATGCCTTTTTTGTATTCACACTTATACTTACTCCCAAATACATACCTTTTTCAAAGTATCAACTTCCTCTTGTAAATGCATAAAGTGTTACTAATCTAAACAGTAGTATTTTAAAATGCTTTTATCAAGAAAGATCTTTGTTATTATATACTTCACCTTTTACTTAATAAGTAATGAATAATTTGTTTTAAAATTATGTAGCTAATGAATAATTTGTTTTAAAATTATGTAGCTTATGAATAAATTGTCTAAAAATAATATAGTTAATGAAATATTTCGTTTTCCAAACAAAGTCAACTTTAATACTTAATTTGATTAATTATATATTTTCATATTAATTTTCGACTTGACACATTTCAAACTTTTGTTCTCCAAAGATGTGAAGAACATTGAGATTCTTTTATTTAGGTCACTATACACTAGGTTCATAAGACTTTCTTTCTATTCTGTCTGCAGCGAGGCATCTCGAATTCTTGCCAAATTTTCTATTTGAGAAATGGGAAACTATATATTATGACTTTCTATTCTAGAAAGACAAATAGTATTCAATTACTCAAAACACAAAAGCTTTTATACTAGTTTTAAAAGGAATAGTAAGTAATCATAAGCCTTCAGTGATAGTATAATGCTCAGATAGAGGTATTTTTTTCCTTCTACAATCTATTTCACTACATTTTTATACTTACCCTGCTATGCAGTCTACTGTATTGTTATTCTGCGTATAATATTCATCGTGAAATTTTTGTAAAACACAAAGTAGTTTCTTAACGAGAAGTATAGTTCTTGCTATAGAAAACTATTGCAAATCCAATTTATTATATATTGAGACAATCTGCAATGTTAAAGGCACTTATAAAAACCTTTTACGTACAAATTTATATTCAATATAGACTAGACAGATATGTTACTGCATATGTTAATGTTTTTACATATATAAATTCAAAACGTTTTCCAATTCCTACGCATTTGAATTTAAGTTCATTGTATTCTTCTATAGTATCTTAAAATATTTTATATTGAGAAGAAAATTGCAAGTTGTTTCTTAGTATTTCAACAATATTGTTTATTTTATATGTTAAACGAAAATTCAGCCACCAAAATTTAATCTTTCAGTAATTTAGACTTTTTCGTATCTATGAATAAATGTTTTTAAAGTAAATACATGGAAATAAAAGTTTGTAATACGAAAGTTAAATTACGGTCATAAGAATTGTAAAACTTTGAGCTAAAATTTAGAACATAGCATCATTCGTTTATTTGTCGTTGTTTATTGTTACAAGAATTTTAATAGATAAAGAGTAAAATCACCTTCAAACTGTAAACTGATATATTTTATAAAATCTTGAAGACTTTTAGACAGTAATAATTTCAGTAAATAATTCTTATAAAACTCATTAATAACTTAAATGTCGGAAAATTGGGACACACTTTTCAAAACATAATTTTTTAACATTTAAATTAAATCTGACATTAAGTAGAATTACTTGCGAATGTTTGAATTTTGTAACGTATGGCATTGGTTGAAGTTCGACTTTAAAAAATCAAAATTTCAATAATACATTTTTTTTAAATTTCCAAACATTTAAAAAATATCTCTTAGATTCACACTAAAGATGTCAGACTTTATTCAGATTGAAACGTTTATTGAAGTAAACATATCAATATTATGAAATCATGATTCGATCACGTTTCATTATAATTGTTATTTGTAAATAATATTTGCTTTAGAAAGTGCTTTCGTAATTATTATTGATTTCTCCCTATAGATTTCCCAATATAAAATTCTACAAAATTGTGAATTACTGTTTTTTTTAATTTTATGGTATTTTACAGATATAAAAGTATATAAATAAAAGCTAATTTTTTTTCCTGAATTTTCACATTTACAAGTTTAATAACGAATCAAATTCGAAACAATTTTTATTTCTTTTTTTCAGTTTCTAATAGGAAATAATTATATATTTCACATGACTGAATTATGCCATCAAAACTTATCCATCGCTGAGATGGATAAGTTTGTCTACGGAATAATATATTATCTTATATAAATCTACTACACCTTTATATTTTACCTCTCCGTGATGCATCGATATTACCACAAGAATATGCGTTTCTTAGCAAGAGATATAATACCATGGATTATAAATTACATGAATATAGCTCTCGGTTTTAGTTAACGTGTGACAAAAATTATGTTATTGAAGCGAATAATTAAATTAATTTTTCAAGAATGTTATCAAATTATAGATAGAGCTACTCTCTAAAAACCCTTTATTATATCCATCATCAAAATATGTCTTTCTGATTTATCATTACAAATGTACGAATAACTTGATTTTACTTTGAAATTTAATAGTTTTATACGATGAAATCATTTTGATTTTGAAATTTATAAAACCTCTTAAATTAAATTTAGTATAAAGATGATTTTTATTATCAGATTACTTGTCATGAGCGATTGTTTACAAAAAAAAAATTATAATCAAACTTTATTGAGTAACTGAATAAGGATAGAGAAATAAATTTATACAAAGTTAGTAATAAGAAAAAAATAATTATTTGTCAGCCGAGTATTAATCAATAATATTAGATGACATATTTTAATATGAATCAATTTTTTTTTGAAAATAATAGCTGATGATTTCCTTAAACGATCGATATTTCAGATCGTATAAAATACATTATATATATATATATATATATATATATATATATAACAAAAAATAAAAATAGAAAGTATTAAAAATGATACAAAT
Source organism: Nephila pilipes (assembly GCA_019974015.1). Lineage (NCBI taxonomy): Eukaryota > Metazoa > Arthropoda > Arachnida > Araneae > Nephilidae > Nephila > Nephila pilipes. The sequence continues at coordinate 33,399 of BMAW01092873.1, forward strand.
GTCCTTACAGAAAAAAGTTATACTTTATTTTTAACTAATTCAGATAAGGTATTCCTTAGAAAACATTTACTCAAACTGCGTTAAATTTGGAAAAAAAAAAAAGAAAATGTAGTATTATTATTACCCACGTATAAGAAATCAAATGCTTTAAAGCGATATTGAAGCTAACGGGCAAATTTCAAACTATTAAGTTTCTTTTTAACTCTCAAATAATGTGTTGATTTTTTTAAACGAAATCTACATAACATAACTAATGGCTCTTAAATTCTTTGTTCAACTGATTCTTCATTCATTATCATTCGCATGCATATCTTCTGGTAATGGCGAAAATAATGATTTTCTCCCAATGTATAGTGTGGCCGCGGTACTAAGTGATCGTGGATGGGGAATTGCGGCTGGTGGTTATTCTCGTGTGATGCCACAGATGGCCCGCCTGGGGCTGATTAAAATTAAATCTGTTGCGATCCAAGTTCTCCCCTTGGCGTGGTTTTGAAGTTAGAAGAGAGGCTCAATCGCTCAGGTATCGTCCTTGATGTCACTAATGACCCGCCGAGGCTGAAGTACGTTCAATCTGTATTGAGCCAAAATCCTTCCGTCAGTGTGGTGTGGAAGTTAGAAGAGGAGTGCGCCAGCTTAGTTTTCGACCACTTGACCGAGGTTCAAAATTAGGAGGTTAGTTGCCAATAGCCTTCAGGTTGCTTCTAGTGAGACGTTAGCTTCTGTCTAGCGGCCATTTTCCTTTCGTGAATTTCATCTGATTTTTACATCTGTTTCAATGATTCGTTTGTAGATTTTCCAATCTTTAAAAAAAATTTTTAATTATTTTTAAAATCAGAGAGAAAATATAATGCCACAGAAACCTTCATCTGTTTCTGCTTTCAAGGTGCACTTTTTTTGCTTACAAATGAATAAAATAGTATAAATTTGTGGGTGGTTGTGAAAATTGAGTATGCTTAAAATAACATTCACGAAATCAAAATGGCCGGTAGACAAGAACCTTCACAAAATCATAAGTGCAAACATTTGTGTATGGAAATCCTTAAACGCTTGATGGATCTTTTGAATCGAATGCAACTAAATGTATATCTCGCCGAATAATAGCTACTGCATCACTACATTACCGCTTCACATTCTGTAGTTAAAGTTTGCTATATTCTGAACAAAACATTCTTCACCAAAATTGATAATTCTCCCTTCTCCTCATATCTAGCCGTATGTTATTGCTTTATCTATACTTAATGTAAAATAATCGTACGAAGGCACCGCTGAGTCGGCATTGATACAATAAAATGAGAAATGATGAATCAATGATGATCATAACTCCTAAGGACTTAAAGAAATGTTTCCAAAAATAGAAATAAGCATAGGTTAAGTGCATTAATTCAAATTGAATATACATTGAAGGGTATAAATTGCATTACCTTAAATGTTTTTCTAATGAAATAATTTTAATTAAAATTTTCTAATTCATTGGACAAAACCCGTACTATCTCTGTCATTAATATTTTTAATTCACGTACTTTGAATATAATCTAAAAATAAAGATTTTACAATGGAAGTATTCCTTTGATGCTATTTGTGCTAAATCAATAATTTGTTAGAGATTTTGGACACCTCTAGTGAACGGGGTGCATATTTGTATTTCACTTCAACTAGCCTTTTAGGCCTATATATGGCATTATGGAATTTCAGAAACGTCTCTTGTGAAGGAGCTGTGATTTGCATCACTTCAATTTCTACGTTTAATTGCAATAAAAAATAGAATCTAGTAGCCAGATAAAAATACTTTATGAACTACGAAGATTGAAAGAATTCCAGTAATAAAGAGAGAGATGAGAAAGTTTCACAGAAAGGTCGGTTGTGTTCATAACCTGAAAATGAAGAGCAAATTGAATTCGACACTTAGTTTCATGTGATTACATGACAGCGGAGATTTATGTTGGATTCGATTCTTGCTGGAATTAACCTTTAGAACTATTTCAGATATGAAGATTTTTCTGATAGTGTTTTGCTAACGAAAGGTGACGCTCCTACTCTGTATTCGTAATAATTGAGCTCTGAACATTTTAAGCATACGATAAATATCAGATTTGATTTACTGTTTTAACTCTTTTTTTGACGGTACTTTAATGAGTTTCATTGGGAAAGTAACGAAACTGGAGCTTCACATCGTGGGTATAATTACCACATTTTGAAAACTACAGACTTTTTTAAGGGAGAAATTACGTTGTTCCAATGATCTTGGAGCAGCGGGTTTTAATTCAGGATGAGCCCTCTCAAATTGTTTGATTTTACAATTGAAAGACACGTAGAGGGTTACTGTATAACAAACTGTTATCTGTTAATTCGTAAGGAAAGTGCACTTTCTTTTTGTAGTGACGCAACATGCCTCCAGTTGATAAATTTCATTAACATAATCACCGAAATTGGCACAGACACCAACATACACTTTTTTGTAAAGACCCTTCACACTGGCTACACACACATACATTCATATCGTAACATATTATATTTAACTTATAATGCGCTTCTGAATTTCCAAGTATCTGGACAAGAACTACATCTCTTGCCTCAGGTATGCCAATTTCTGTTATGTAATCGTTTTCTTTATATTTAGTTGGTTTAATAAATACACTTAATGCACCAAATGATGGTCTTCACGTTGAGTAACTTGTTATTCATTTTTCTACCCTCATCTATGAGCGGAGTTTCTTTTCTCACAATTTACAATTCATTTGACCTAGTTAAATATTAAATACAGTCGATTACTATTTTCATAGTTTTAAGATAAATAGTACATTGAGAGACGAAAGATCTGCATCATGAAGTGTAAATTCTTGTAAAGATTTAAATATTTTCACCAATTTCATTTTTAAATAAGTGAATTAGTGATTCAATTAAGTCAAAAAAGTATAAACCTGAAATACATTAAAATAAAAATAATAACGTAAGTTATCAAATGGTACGTGAAATTCTTTATTTTCTAATTACACATAGAAATAATATATCTTTCGAGTCTGATGATCCCATTTTATTTCCATTTTTGATATTTTGTACTTAAGTGTAAGAAAACGGTATCGTATGGCAAAAATATTTTCTATAAAACATTTTCTTGTCAACCTAAGTAAACATTCAGCATAATAAATTCTTGTTGTTGTTTTTTTTCAATAGCATAACCAAACAAAAATGCACTCTTTCCTTTCACTTACTGAAAGAAATTGCAATTGTTAAAAGTGGAAAATGAGAAAGATTACCTTCTTTTTGAAGAAAAGAAAACGACAAAAACAAACAATTTTCTAGAGTGAGAATAACTTTATCTTCTGTCGCGTTTTTATCTTTTTAAGCTTTAGGAACGAGTTGATTTATTAAAACATTATGACTTTTGCTTCCCGACTTAAAGGAGGATAAAGCAGAAATCTAGATGTTTATACGCCTTTTCTAAAATCCACGGGACAACTCAACAAAGAGAAGACACCGCTCTATTTTTTTTTCCTCCAAAGGCTCGATTTTTTTTTACTGCGCAGTAAAAATAAATTTTTCATTCATGCAGTTATGCTGAAAACTGATTTCTTATCTTGCGGCTTCTTACTATATGAATCTTTAAAGAGCTTAGATTCACGACCAGGAAAACAAAAGCGTATTTTACTTGTTTACTCGAAACTTTATTTCGATTTCGGTATTTATTTCGATCGCATTTTTTTGAACACATCTACATTTTTAAAACTGTTTCTTTTAGGGGCGTTTATTTGTAAAACTAAGCGTTTTATGTATACTGTAAGGCTTATAAATATTGAAAGAATGTTTTGAGGAAAAGTACAGTTTGTTATATAGAAGAAACCTTGTGATGCCTTTATTGTGTTACTTATGTTATGAGTCATCGAGATACAATATCTTATCAGTCAAGGAACAGTCAACTGAAGAAAGATTAACGAGATTCCTTTTATGTGCTTAGAATGATCATACAACGATTAATAAATAATTAGTATGGAACTAACCTCCTTCTGCTCTACAGAAAACTATGAACTTTTTTACTTATTTGTCCTTTTTATTACTACTCTTCCTTAAGTGTAGTGAAATTAATCCGCTAACATTAGGGAAGGGCGCCTCAGAAACATATTTTGGCTCCTGCGCCATGGACCAATGACCACATATTTTGCTGAAATTTTCGATATGAACATTTAGTGTTATAATGGACAGATGGCGCTAGCTGTCTGATCAAAAATTGTGTCCAGAATGTTAAAAGGGAACGCCCCTTCCTCTGGTTTAGTTTTGTATTTGATCTGATGTTGTGTTCTAAAATATTTATTGCAGTTTTTAAGCCGTATAATAAAGTAATATTATACAGTAGTGCTTGTGAGTTTTATTTTAGTGATTTTAATAACCAGCACCAAATACACAACATTTAGTGATCCGTTGGAGCTACGGCGTGGGAGTTGCAGAACTGTGTTCTAGTGAAGATTTAGTGTTGTAAACTAGGACAGACATTTAACAATTAACATTGTTAGTTAAAGTGCCTCAAGTAAGTTCAGTTCATTATTTAGTCTTATTTTTTTAGATATTCTTCACTTTGGATGAATGAATAGGGGTTTTTGGAACACCCCTATTATTTATTTCCTTAAGCCTAGTCAAAGAGAAAAAGCTTCCTAACCGCTACAACCTTTAAATCTTATGGGAAGATAAATGGTGTGAACAAGTTAATATAAGGTTCTAAAATGTTTTCTATATCAAAATATTCAACAAGTTTCAGAGAATATCTAAGTTGTATGAAATACAATCATTATAAAAGGCTTGGTTGAAAATTAACTCCACCATGACCATAATATTTTTATCCGTTTTTCACATTTATTAGCATACGTAATAGCTACATGTGTTCTCTATGCCATGCATTTTCAATTTTAGACAGAGTCATGATTTCTTTTCACTCATTTTCGCCAACGTGAACACATCAAGCAGATTTATTAGGAGAGAAATAATTCCAGTGGTTATTGACTATACCTAGCTTTAATAACAACTTTTATATTAGTAGCTTGCTCTTAAAGGACCTTTTCATCCTTAGAAAATGATAAAATTCGCAAGATGCAATGTCGGGGCTGGATAGGCTCAAATCCTACAGTGGTCAAAAGCTCAATAACAGTTCGTTACATCAACCTTCATTTTTAACGGGTCACCATCTTTTTCAGTTCTCAACTCACAAATGACACTCAGGAATGAGAAAATTATAATATATAATACTGAGGACACGTGAAACTTCAAGAACAACAAGAGTTTAGGAAACCAGTTTACAAATAAAAAAAAAAATTCTCTTTGGAAGCATTTCTTTCGAATCACACTTTGTGTAATATTTTCATTTTTAATATCGTGTATTGATACGTGGTCCCCACGATCATGTGGGCAATTTTTAATTTCGGATGGATTCTCTAAACCTTTTTGAATTCACAAATTATAGACCCTTAAAGGGTAATTGTACATTTAATTCCCATAAATTTCACCAGTTCATTCAAGAAGAAAGGGAGATTTTGAATCTTTGTTTTTGATCCTTCACCCTCTAGGTGACTGGAATAAACCAGGCTCTTCTCCAGAATTTGATCAGACTCTTACAGGATTTCATGAAACATGCTTCAAAAACTTCGCAGAAATACTGCACTCACTTCACACTCGCAAAAACCTCACACACTCTTCACGCTCGCGAAACACTCACTCACTGCACAGTATGCTGTAACCTAAGATCCTTCCCATGATATAACTCCAGGAAAGAAATCAACTACTTTTCGCATTGGCACCACTATATCATCTTTCTTGTTTAAAGGTAAATGAATTATCTATATGTTAAATCAGTAAAATCAATTATTTAAATTGAAACTTAAATTCATCGAATGTCATTTTTCTCTTTGTCAATCAATTCTATTATACTCCTTTTATACCGGAACTATTTATTTTCCATTATATGATCTTTTGGCCTTGTTATGCTTACTAAATGCACTTAATTCATAATTCAAACTTTAATAAAAGAGAAGAAGTTCTGTATCAATATAACTCAACTTCATTATTTTCTACAAATACATAATACTTAGGCAACTTCGGTTCCATTTCTGTCGCTTTTATATAATGATTGTTATGGGAATATTTTATAAGTTTTCTCTGATACCTTATTTATTTTTTGTTATGAAAAAAAAGTGATACTTATATAAAAAGCGGCAGGTCCATCAAATTACACATTTTGAGCATATAATATTAGAATACGATGATGACTTACCGATATTCGAAAGTCTATAAAATGAAAACGAACAAACAAATTTATATGGTCTGTGTCTGAAAAAGAATTTAAGCAAATTATATTTTAAATTTTTTCATCCCTGTACTCTTGAAATCTTCAATTCGAAGAAAATGATTTGTCGTACTATTATGTCAAAAATTTATGGATTTAGATGCAGTTAATTGTTTTAATTTCCACATTAATTTTATCAAGATGTTATAAACATTTAGTAAATATTAATGCATCGGTAAACCATCTTAACGAAAGCGATTCCTTTCCCACACACCCCATTCTTGAAAGAAAATAGTATGTGTTTTTTTTTTCTCCTGAAAAGTCATAACTGAGGAATATTTGTTTTAGTTAAAGATAGCCCTAACGATTTTCATAAGCTGCTGCTGATCGACTTAATAACTTATTTACGTTATGAAGTACTTAAACATCAGCACATAAGACTCAATTAGATTGTGAGGTTGGCTCTAAAATTTAGATTTAAATTTTCAGTGACTATAATATTTTATCATTTTTTTTTCTACTGAGAGATCCAGTATTCATTTCATGGAATCATTAAGTGATACAAAGAATCTCTTTATTCAAACAAATATTCTAACATATAATCTAAGCAGCGTTTTCTATTTAAAAATATTCCTCCAACTCATCATCATCAATTCTCTTTCAGCAAGCTGGTGTATGAAACCATAACAGCTGCATGACATTTAATTTGGTTTAACGTTGCCACCCAGGAACTTCCTCAGCTTGGCCATCCAAATGAATTTCAGTCTTCTATGATGTTACGAGCATGCAATGACGCCCCTTTGCAATGTTATTCTTATGACTAAAAAGAGGCATTTGCTGAGATGTTTGTCTAATACCAAGAATGCTTAAGCAATGACCTTCCGACTTCGGCGACTGTGGCGAAAGAAGTAATGTTCTCCGAAATGCCGAAATTTTCTCGAAATCTCTATTACGAATGTATTTATGGAGTGTTTCCCCATCTCCAAGTTTTCTTTGTTTTGTCATACCTAACACGGACTATATAAATAAGTGAAGTTCTGTGACAGTTTATACTGTATACCCACCGGAAGAGTTTTGTAACAGTAGTCATGCGGTTCCATGGGACCCTTGATCTTCCTTTTTTGCACTCTCTATCTGATACCGATGTGAACGCAATTCATAAAGCGGAGTTAAAAGAATAGACAAGAGAATCAAAAGAGGAGTTGAAAATAGAATTGCTCTTTTTTTTGTGAAGACTGATACCTTACTTGGTTTACCGATTGTTATGTTCAGTTGCCACTCTTTGATTCTAAATTACAATTTGTCTTCAACTTCGACGATCACAAATCTGCGGTTCGAAACATTTGTTTTCAGTGATCGCTCGTTCATTTAATGCAGTATATTCTTGTTTTCAATTGTGTTGTCATACCGATGTATAATATTTTTTTTTTGTAAAAATAATAAAAATAAAATTAAACGATAACAAAAGATAACACACATTGAATTTTGAATGATTTTTTGCTTCATTCATTTATTCCAAATTCAAAACTCTCATAATTGTACATTTTTCTTAAAAATTTACAGTACAAACATCGAGGGTTAGGGAATGAAAGAACGATATGCTCTTTAAAACCAGTTAATCTAAAAGAGCGAGAACATCTAAGTTAGTGGTCCGCCATGAACCTGTATTTTGCTGTTCTGATTTATTATGAGTCATTTTATCGTCTTCGCTAATTCAAGTATATAACTATCATAACATGCCGTGTTATGGAAGGCTATACGTTGACGGAGAATCACAAAGATATTCGTGGTTTTTTTTTTTTCACCCATTCGGGGGCCCACTCTCGTACTGGAAGCAAGCAGCTGTTCACCGAAAATACCCTTCTACAAGCTATCGAATCTCTTTATCGATGAACAGGGTAATTGTCATACACCTATGTCCCCTCCCACACAGTTCTTTGAATAGAGCCATTAACAAACGAACGCACGAATGTGACACGATAGCGTTTACCATAGTGCGAATGCAATAAGAAAGAAAGAACTAGATTTAACGTCTCCTGGGGAACTAGAGTAAAACAAGAAACCGCTTCCGAATGTGCTCTTTCCTAAGGGAGTTAGAAGACCAGACAAAGTAGATTTTGACACTGAAAGATCTGTTTTGATTTGTCTTCAACGGGTGTTCCGGTAGACCTACCAAAGCTGGTCAAGGAAAGGTAAAGATTAAGTTAAACGATTCCCAACTAAAATGGGTCCCTTCGACCAATAGGTTTTCGGTCCTTTTGTCTGTTTCGTTATTGATTTTGACAACCAAACGGAATCAAAAATGAATTGTTTTACACATGTGTTACATTTTTTTGTTTTGTTTAACTTACTTTATTATTGTTAAATTTTTGTTATAGTTCTAAAGTTCTCGCATTTTTATTAATTATGAATGCGTTAAAAGCTTTTATATAATGTACTTAATAATGCACAAAAAATTTGCTTATGTGTTTATAATTCTCCTAAATAATATTTTTTACTGTGAACAAATATGTTAGGACTTATAGCTGAAGATTAAAAGCTTTTATATAATCTACTTAATAATGCACAAAAAATTTGCTTATGTATTTGTAATTTTCCTAAATAATATTTTTTTACTGTCAACAAATATTTTAGGACTTATAGCTTAAGATTCTACTCAAAGTTGTATGGCTACACCTGGTTTATATGGTTTGGTACAAAATAAAACATGCATATTGATGAATTTTATAAAATTTTAAAATGATTTATACAGAATTTTAGATGAAAATTTAATTTTTATTTTGATTCTTGTTACTGTGTATTAGGAAAAAAAATAAGAGTAAAACATGAATTTAAATGTTTAATATATTTCATGTATACCTTTATTAAATACATCATCTTACTAAAAACCTGGATAATAACAGAATGTTCATACACTTAGTATTTAATTTTTGCAGAAAATGCAAACTAAATTAAAATATTTATAAATTATTTTCTGTGTTTTAGAAAGAGTAGAATATCTTATATAATTCATATCAATGCATTTGAAAGGGATGTCATACTTATTTTCCTATAAAATATTAAATAATCAATATTTCTGCTTAATATTTACAGTGCACTATGCAATAAAAATATTTCAAGTTCTTTTTCATCCTCCTTTTTACTTTGTTTATTTATTTAAAGTATATAAATATATATAAAAATATTAGCACAGAGAAACTTCCGAAGATAATTTATTTTCTCTATCTGCTAATAAAATTGGAAGTGTCCTATTTAGTGCTAGTTTAAAACGTTATTTTCTATTATGAAATATTTTTTCTGTTCTATATTCAATCAATTATTATTTCTATAAATGTATTAAATGATCTTACGCAGTAATTATATATAATGTTAAATTCTTTAGAATATCTATAAGGTTTAGTTCTAATAATCTAAAGAACAAGAGGATCTATGAACAGGTTAAAGAATAATTCTTTAAAAATTAGCATGAAGAGATAAGAAGAGTTCATTCAAAAGAACAGAAATTCTCAATTTTACCTATAAATTTTGAAATAATGCTTTTATAATTTTGAAGAACTGCTGAACAGAATTTTTTTTAAAAAAAAATTATTTCACATTGCTTCTGTTTTTTTTTTTTTTTTTTTTTTTTTTGGCAATTAAATGATTATGGATTTTAAATAAGAAAGAAGAATTATATAAAACATTTTAATAAAAATACAACTTTATTAAATAAGGATTTGCCTTTTTTTTCTCGATGACTGTTAATGCAATGCTATTGCTGCTCTCAAACCAATTAAAAGTGGATTGTTATTAACTAATCAAACGATTTCAAATAAACTTTATTTCAGGAACGACACTCTAGCGTCCCTTCTACTTCACTAACGGTTACACAAACACGCGTACAAAAGCACCTTCCCCCTAAATAGAAACATACAAAACATTTCTGAAGGGACGATCGTAGCGCCGCTTCACAATTAATTTATCTAGAGGTGCAAACACACTCCCCAGGATTGAAATTACATTAATGTCAATAAATGTACAAGAAAAATTAAAAATTTCCAAAATAATTCATTTTAACACACTATAAGATATTTAAAATATAACATTAGTAAACAACAAATATTATCATATGTTCTTTGTTGAAGAGTAGCTAAATAATCATTTGTCCATTTTCTTCAGATAATCTGGTTAACCTTTGTTGTTCTTTACCAACGATTTAAACGATTTTCATTTACATCTATAATTCTCAATTCTGCTATCGTGTTTATCGATCTCCCTATTAAAAAAAATGACCAGAAGTCAAAACATCTTAATCGTCTAAATTGTTTGACATTGGCGTTAGGGGTCTCAAGTTAAGTATCCCCTCAACCTGTATAACTACTGTTTCAAACTCTTCCTGAGTAAAACGCAAATCTCCTATAGTTATTTTTAAGTGATATTTAACAGATTTTACTCAAGCCTAGCACAACTCACCAAAATGGGAAGACTTTGGAGAGATAAAATTCCAATCTATTTTCTCAGGCGTAAAATATAAGACTAAAAATTTATCTGGAAAATTAAATAGTTTATAGAACCATTTCAATAGGGAATTAACTCCCACAAAATTAGTCATATTATCCGTAAATAGTTTTGAGCACTTACCACGTTTAGCCATGAAGCGCTTTAGAGTGGCAATCAAAGCAGTCGAAGTTAAATCTGATAAAATTTCAAGATGAATGGCTTTTGTAACGAAGCATATGCACACACATATATAAATTTTATTAAGGACACATTTTCTCTGTTTTTTGTAAGTTATAAAAAACGGAACACACAGGTCTAATCCCGATACACTAAATGGAAGTGATCTGTTAAGTCTTTCACGTGGTAAGTCTCCCATAATCTGTGACGATAAAATGGGCTTGCATTTAAAGCAGGTCACGAAATGATGCATTGTTTTCCTTGCCTAATCTCTTCCACCTAACGGCCAGAGTTTTAGACGTACAGCATTTAGCAGTCTTTGATGCCCAATATGCAATAATCGTTTATGTATAGTACAAAAATAAATTTTACTTAATTTATGATTTTTTTGGAAAGATCACTGGATGCTTTTGAGTGAATGGTAAAGACACCTTTCCTAGCCGTCCATCAATACGAATTATTCCATTTCTATCAACAAAGGGATTCAAATTCCTAAAATTACATGTTATGTATTTTTTACCTGATAGAACTCAATGATAAGATATTTAATTAAGAATTCTTCATCTAAACCAACTTCTACCTTTAGAGGTCCATCCTTTTTGTTTTTACCTCTGCAATTTTGTACAAATCTAAAAATATAAGAAAGAACATTAATTGTTAAATTACAATTGTTAGAAATAGATAAGAGTTCGTCGAAGAACTCAGTTCTCGTAGATCTTCAAGATTTTCTCAGAATAATCATCAGCATCAATGGAAGGTTTGCTGTGATACATACAGTATTCTTTCTCATTTGATGTCAGGCACTCAACTTCATGGAACGCCGGGAGCAAGAAGTGGCTGGTAAAATGTGGCTCCATCAAAAAGTCTGCACATATCCATCACTTGTTGCTAGTCACCAGAAAAGCAGCACTAACTACATGTGTAAGGAGATCCGCTGGATTGGTTTTGGTGAAGCAATAAAACAAATAGTCTGAATTAGTTAACTATAGTATTTCGTTAACTCAATTTTGGACGAATAATTTCCATCTTCGACTGGATCATTTCATCCAGTATAATGTAACTTTAGAGTGACTCCCCAAAAAGATGTTAGATGAGGCATTACGATCTAAAAAATTTTTTATCTCAGTTCCTAATCTTGCAGATATCAACGCACCCAGTAATTCCAGGGGAGGTAAGGATACTTTCTTTATTGGGGTTACTCTACTTTTCGAAGTCATCAAATTCACAGAAATGCGTTGATTTTTTACTTTATTATACTTAGCTTCTCCATAGGATTTTTGACTCACATCAGTGAAAACATGAATTTCCATTTTTCCGTCAAATGATTCCAAAATAAATCTTGGAACCCTAATTTCACTCAATTCTAAAAGTCCTTTGCACCATTGAGACCACTCGTCATTTAAGTCAAATTGAAGTTCAGTATCCAATGCATCTCATGTTCAACATCTTCATTAACCATAACTTTTGCAACAAAATTTTAATCTTTCAGTAAATGGTGAGATGAGTCCTAGGAGATCATACATTTTCCCAGCTGTCTGAAGAATAAATCGCTTCTTTCGTTTCAAAAGCTCTGTTACCCAAGCAGTCTCTATACTCAAACTATTATCTTGAAAATCCCATTGTATTCCTAAAACTTTTAGTTTCGTTACATTTTCATCATTTAAGATCATATCGTAGTGTTCTTTCTCCAACTCTTCAACCAAATTTTTATCATTTGTCACCCATTTACATAAATTCATGGTAGCTTTACTCATAAATTCATTCGCTCTTCGTGAGAGTTTTAAAGCTTCTCTCGTATCATTTGCACCAGTAATTAGATCATTAACATACATATATGAATCAAAAATTTCAAAAACATCTGAAAATAAATTTCTAGATTTTTCAATATGCAACTTTATAATTGCTGCTAATAAAAATGGACTCGTATTCACACCAAAAAGTAAACGTTTAAATCTGTACACTTCTATCTACTCAGAGAACTTTTGAACTATTAACTTGTCAATTTTCTCAACAAAAAGAAATCTAACTGCATCTCTGTCTTTCTCAGATAAGACGATTTGTGGAAAAGCCTTTTCAATATTGGCTAAAACTGCTACTCTATTAAGTCTAAGATATATAAGTAATTCAAAAATATTAGAGTTTAAATTAATGTCTGGCCATAAACAATCGTTAAGCGACAGCTGACCAACTTCATATGAACTCATATAAAAAATAATACGTATTTTGATGGTGATACTTTCTTCTCTATACACAGCCTGATTAGGAAGATAATATACTGGCTAAATCAATGGGTTTGAAGTATCCGACAATTTTTCTATGATATCCTGATCTAAATATCTCTGTATTTTAAATATAAGGAGTTATCAATTTTCATTCTCCTTTCTAAGCCTTTCAATATTTTCTCTGTTATAAAGTAATTATCACTGAACTGACTGCATTTCTTTTTCCAAGGTATGCTAATAGTGCAGCGAATTTTAAAACTAACATTTTTATTAAAATTCTCAAGCGCTTTGTCATCATCGTAACAATAAGAATCATCTCCAATTCCGATTGATTCTTAATCGAAGAATTTTTTTCAACTGTGTCTTGACATGTTCATTCATAAATCCATTACGAACTTTTGTTTTTTTTTTTATCTCAAAAATATTCAATACTTTTACCTATTAAATAACCGAATGCGGGATTTTTCAAAATTATATTAGAGTTAGGTACATAAATTTGTCCAGATGTTTTCAAGTAAAAAAAAAATATCTCAGAACCAAGGAGTAAGTCGATTTTTCCTGGTTCATAAAATTCTGGATCTGCTAATTTAATATATTTAGATATCTCCGCATTAGATAAATTAACTTATAGCGAAGGCATAGAAATTGTAATTTTCGGAACTACGTAAAATTCCAATTTACGATTAAAGGTTTTTTCTTCATTAAAAATAACCACACTCACTTTCGATTTCACAGTAGTTGAAAGTCCTAACAAACAACCTACTGATAAATTTCCATTTTTTTCAGCAACTGAAACGTTTCAGCCAATTTAGATGAACAAAGGTGAATCTTGCTTCCCTTTATAAAGTAACGTTCTCGCTGAGTATATTTTTCCTTCGTTATTCTTAATAAGAATTATAGCAGTGGATAATAACACTTTATTCACAATATTATTATTTTAGCTAAGAGCAATCATTAAACAATCATTTTTGGTTACGAAAAGAGTCGCATTAACGTCGAATTCCTGAGAATTTCTACGAAAATTGGAATCTGTTATTTGACCTGAAGGCGAAGCAATTTTATGATTATTTTTATTTTGCAGAAACGAAGGTTTTTCTCGCTCAAAACAAATTAAGGAATTGTGTTTCTTTTTATAAACTCTACCGAAATATTTGGAGTAGTAATTTCTTACACTATGAATACCAAAACAACAAAAGTATAAATTTTATTTCTATGTAAATTCAAATCGATCTTTAACACTTAATTTTTTAAACTTATGACATTTAAACAATTTGTGTTTATCGTTACACTTTTACATCATTCATAAATCTTTTTGTGTACATCGTTACACAGCTTACAAGCACTTTTCTCAGTTACAAATGGAACCATAGAAGAAACTTTTAAATAATTTCGTTTCTAAATTGCCGGCGTTTTAGTTGTATTTAAAGTCCTAGTATAATCTTTAAGAAAAGCTAATAGTTCTGATATAGTAGGCATTGTATCCTTCTTTAAATTCCTTTTCCACCATAACTTAGAGTTCTGATCAAGTATTTCACTTAAAATAAAAGCAAAAATAGTTGATGAAAACCCTTCTAAATTTTGATCTGGACATTCTAAGGATCTAACAACTTCACTTGTCACATCAATTAAATTTAGAATCGCAGATGCTGACTCATTTTGAACTACAGTAATGTTCATAAATCTCTTGAGATGGGCATACATTTGTTCTCGTGTATTAGAATATCTCTCCTCTAATACAGACCACACTAAACTATAATTAGAATCTGTTATTGAATTTTTTTTGATTATTCTAAACGCATCTCCTTTTAATGCTTACTAAAGGTAATGTAATTTTATAGCGTCTGATTAGTTTGGATTTTAATCACTATTCGCTTTAAAATATATTTAAATGAGAGCCAAGCATGCATTTCAAACGTGAATGTGGGTCAAAAAATCTTAGGTAAACGTACAATAGAATTATCAGAAACAGAATTTATAGTAGAGCTTTTAACTTTATTCTGATTAAATTTTGACAACTTAATAATGACATCAAATTCTACGTCAGTAATCACAGCGTTTATTTCACCTTGTTCATCCATAACTTTTTCGACATTAACTTCATCACTTAGGTTGATAATAGATTCAAAAATAGCATTAAACCCATCTTGCAAATTCTTTAATTTTGTACTCAATAACTCCAATTCACTTAAACTTAAATTTGGTTCGGACAATTTTAGTTTCAATTTCATTAGCACAAATTTTTGTTCTCTTTTCTTAGCAGAAAAATCTTTCATATTTGCAGCCATATCGCTATACACAATAAATTACTAACAATAACTGTTCTCAAAATTAAATCTGATAAATAGAATTCAAAAGGGTGTACTCACCCCCTATTCTGCAACTTCCAATGGAGTTTTCTTTAACCGTCGACAGCATCGTAATGTTCAATGACCGATTCGAAAGGGAACAACTTATAATCAACCACAAAGTCAAAAAGTTCTATTAACAGTTCGCAAACTCCGAAATAAAAAGACGACCAATAATGTCGATTCATTAGCGTATATATACATTAAAAGCGTATATATACATTATAATTATATATACATTAGCATCGCTGCTCTCAAACCAATTAAAAGTGGACTGTTATTAAATAATCAAACGATTCCAAATAATATTAAGCTTTATTTAGGGAACGACACTTTGGCGTCCCTTTTACTTCACTGACGGTTACACACACACACACACAAACCGTTCCCCCTACATAGAAATTAACAAAATATTTTTGAAGCAGCGATAGCAGCGCCACTTCACAACTAATTTATCTAGGAGTGTAAACAATGACCTTTTGCATCTTTCAGGCCGTATCATTATTCGATTTCACAAAATTTCTTGTTCGGATTATGAAATTTCGTGTAACATTCACTCAGTGAAATCGAAACTGCAGTTTGTATTTAATTGAGTTACAATCTAACAATCATCTCAAGCAGTTGCTTTTCAATGCTCCAAATTTAGCTATATACAAGTTGTTATTATTAACAAGTTTCCTGAATTTAATATCTCACTCCCAGACAATTTGTTCTATGTGTACTTCACCTTATATAAGCAAATAAGTGTTTTCTACCATTAACTTAAATCATATTCTTCAAAAAATAAGAGTGACAGATAAGCATTCGCATCACCTCTAAGTATTAGTACATCTTAGAATGAAATAATTATTTTTTTTATCTATTTATATGAATTTTTAAAAAAAATAATTAAACATACAAGTATAGTTTCCTGCATCACACTAACATTTATATCATGATATTTGTATGCACTTATTAAAGTTGCGGAATAATTAGCATTGGCCTTCTAATGCATTTTTTTTTTTTTTGGCTCCCTTGCGAATAAGTTTGCCCGTTATTGAATTGTGGGAAACTCATATTCTTCAGCCGCGTATATACTCATGAGTGTATTCTTAAGAGTAGCCGCGATTGGTAGCCTATC
The DNA here is from genome assembly GCA_019974015.1 of Nephila pilipes. Classification (NCBI taxonomy): domain Eukaryota; kingdom Metazoa; phylum Arthropoda; class Arachnida; order Araneae; family Nephilidae; genus Nephila; species Nephila pilipes. The sequence continues at coordinate 50,007 of BMAW01092873.1, forward strand.
TGACTGCTAGTACTGCTGATTTAAGTTCGATTCCTGGTGTTTTTAGTTTGTTAACTGTTAAAAGAAAGAATTCCGCTCTTCATCACTCTGGGTCGATAAATGAGAACCAAGTTCGTTTTTGAAGTTTGTTGCCCTTCATTTCTCTACTCTTGTGCCATATATCTTAGTAAAATATATTGAGCAATACTGACTGATTCCAACTGAAGACATGTAAGAACAAACTGAAATGCTTTGTTAATTGTTACTGCTGGATAGCTACAGTCACTCTCAAATCTCAACTAACTTATCAATTATAAATAAGGATCAACTAATAAATTCTTATCTTACGAATTCACTAGTTTGATACTTTCATTTCCTATCAACAGCTGGTTATTATCTTAATACTTCAAACAAAATTCGATTCAATCCACAAAATTAAAGCGCTAAAAATCAGATTATAAATATCTGTCAGCCTGTCGCTATCCTTTATCTTCCTTCAGTTTTCTTTCATTCTATTTCTTTTATATATCATTATCTCTAATTTACTTCACCTCCCTTCTATCTAAATCTAATTTTCCTAATCACGTTTCATTTGTATTGGGAAGGAATTGCAATTTTATGTAATGCAAATTATTATAAAGTCCCCGAGGTTAATAAAGAAAAAGTCGCTATTACCCCAACGTCACGAAGAGACATTAAATTCTTATGTATAACAATTTAATTAGACATTAAAGATATTCTGAAGCATATATTGAAATATGAGAGAGTAAATAATACCATGGGATGATGTATCAACAAAAAAAAGATTGTTTTACAATTATCCCTTTTATTGTATGTGTGCAAAATTGGTATACATAATCAATATTTTTTTTACAAAGTTAATTCTTTCTTTGAACGAGCAATCTTGTAACTCAAAATCCCATAAATGACTTCATAACTAAAAACATAAATTAACTATCTTAACAATCCAGGCAAAATGTTTTCCTCCAGAGTAATGGAACAATTAGAGGTAACTGCTGCATCAAAGTATGATAAACACTATGAGACACTAACTGCGTAAAAGAAACAGAGCACTGGTTTTCTTCTGGTGAAATGAATTAGTGAACGAGAATCATTTATCATTGCTAAGACACACTTAACTTTTAATCTTATGAGAAAGGCCAGGGGAAAAGTCTGCCATCAGTTGAGAAGGTAAAACACGGATTACCTGGGAAGTGTTTCACAGTCTATTGAAGATATACCTATTTTGCTCTTGTTCATTCATTTAACAATATATCTTGAAGCTAATCGACTTTAAATAATGATGAGTAATAGTTTTCATCTTTGAGAAACAAAGGATGAAAAAAAAATAGTTAAAAAAGTTGCTTATAGTCATAGCACTAAATTTGTATTCATAGAAGTGATATTTCTTTTCATATTCGTATTCAAAAAAATATTTTTTCCTAAAAATAACACCGAAAAAAAGAAACTGCTGAGAATAAGAAAGATAAATTTAAAATGTAAAATTGCGAAACATTTATTGATTTTATTATGAAATAATTGAAAACAAGACATAGAAATAAATTTGTTTTACGTTTAACTTTTTTTCTAAGACAAAACAAATCATAATCTAGCATTATTCAAGTAGTTGTTTTCCGAACTCGAAATGAATATCAGAACTTTTAAAGATGAATATAAATATTGTCTAGATAATCAAATTTTAGAGTTATTTGTTATATATTTATTTTCATAAATTTAATATTATTTGTTCTTAATATTTTTATACCGTGAAGCAAAAAAGAAATTTTTGCAAGATCAAATTTTTATATTACTTTTGAAAATGAAACATCCAGAAATAGATTTACTTTTGTTTTCTTAAAATATATTTACAGAATGACGAGACTGGTACATTTTGTATTCTAAATTTCTTGAATAAACCCCCAAAAAAGGTAAATAAATTATGTCAAAACAAAATACATATTCATTCGAGTTTTATATTTCGTATTTACAACAGTATTGAATTGTTTACAAAAAGATTGATATTTATGTGCTTCAATTTAAACATATATATATATATATATGTGTGTGTGTGTGTGTGTGTGTGTGTGTGCGTGTGCGTGCGTGTGTGTGTGTTTGTGTGTGAGTGAAATTTTACAATATTCGTTCCTGAAAAAAGTTGAAAAGGAAGTTTTCAATAAGAAATTCTTCCTCGACTGATCCTATTAACTTTCTTTTATTGTATTGTGTTAAAATTCATAGTATTTACTCATCTAAATTTGATAGAATGTATTTTCAGAAATGTATTGAGTTAACAAGAGAGTATTTTTGTTGTTCACACATAGATAGCTTTGTAATTGTTTTGAAGAATTTCTGCCAGTGCTATAATTTCATTCTTTTGTCTTTCGATATCAGTTACATTTTGGTTACAGTTTACATGCTAGTTGTGCGTAGTTCTGTTTTTATTTCTTATGGTGAGTTTTAATATGCTAGGTAAACGAAACAAACTTCCGCCATTTTATACCTTTTTATATACATAAATGCCGTAAAACTTTTGAGGATCATAAATCTATTTGCAAAATTTATAGTAGTGTTTGCGTAACAAAGCGTACGTTTCCAAATGGGTTAAAACATTTCCTTTCTGAAAAGATTTTACTCAAAAATTGTTATTATTCTGGACGACCAACTGAATATAATGATGACCAAAACAAAGTCGCAGAATTGAAAACTTCTTTGAACGAGTTGGACTCATTAAGTGGTTCAATATTTTGGGTTCCAAATGAATCGAAAGTGATTCATTTAACACAATGAATCTAAATTTGATTAATTATGCATCTTAATTGTAATGAAGTTCATCAATTTTTAAACGAATCATCACTGAATGTAAAAAATAAGTCGACTACAGTACTACATTTTGAAATTAATCATGGCCCTAGTGAGATTCACGAGCTCAAAATACATCGAAAACTGAGTTTCAACAAAAAAATTCTTACTTTCAGTTTGAAGGGACCACAAAGATGTACTGTGATTTGAGCAACTTCGAAGGAACTAGACAACCAATTCAGATATTTAGTGCCATCAATTGATGGAAATAGTTGGAACAATCAAAGAAATGCGGCTAGGATTTGTAAGACTCGGAGATGCTTAACCATGATAATGCCAGGCCTAACACACATTGGGTATTTCGTGAAAAGTTATTTAAGCGTGGGTGAGAAGTAATATTCTCTGTAATCACTTCCCAACCATATTATTACCATTTATTTTGAGGTTTGATAGATACTTGGAAAAGGTAAAACATTCATTAAGGATGATAAACTTAAATCGCGCTAATCTCAGGTTTTGCTAATAAGGACAAGAATTTCTATGAATGTGGAATCATTTACCAGAAAGATGGCAATGTATCATCCAATTCAAAATGAAAAAGATATAATTGATTAAATTTTATTCTTTGCTTAAAACATTAGTTTTATTTCACTCAACAAAACATAAATTACTTTTGTTCCAACCCGGTAATATAAATTACTGTTGAACTTTGCCTTGCATGTCAAACAAATTATTATATTTTTTGAATAAACAATATCATGAACATCGATAATAAAATGTTAATTTTATAATGATGGAGATTAGTTTTTTTATGTTTGTCTTTCGCATAAATATTTATATATAGTTTGTTTACTGATAAACTTCATTTATTATGCGTTCGAGGAAAAATTCGGAAACCTCTACAAATTAATGCTACTTTTCATACAATATATAGCTAATTATGCTGCCTTTGTGTTTATTATTACTTTCAGGAAATATTTCAATGTAAGTATGAAATGAAAGACGTAGGAAATTGAGTCATCTTCTAGGTGTATATATTATTGGAGTCAATGTTGGGAAAATAATGAATTGTGTTTTTTCCAAACCTTGTAAGTGGACAATAACAATTTTGAGGAAGTCAGTGTAAGGAATTATCTTATTTGATTCGACAAATTCCTTAAATCAAGAAAAGGTGAATACGTCTCTTCTCTCAACACATGCTTTAAAAAAGTTCGTTAGTGTTTTAAAAAGGGAAGGGATGGTTTAATTAAATGTTTTGATGCTCTTGGAAAGATAACCTAATCGAAGCAGTCTTTTGAAAAATCAGTTAATTGTTCGTAATTCATAATTGGTTTCATTATAAACGTGATCACCAGTGCATCTTTTATTTCAAACAATCTAGCTAAAATTTTCTCCTTGATAGCCACTATACTTCTTGCGTTTAGCAACAAGTTGAAGTATCCATTAACAGGCCAAAGGTGAGGTTTTTTAGTGCCTGATATTTCTATAACTGATAATTTTCATAGTAAGCGATTTTCTTCCACGTATAAGCTTTGATTTCAGTTGTATATTATTTGATCATTAAAAAAGGAACAAAAGTATACATTCATTTTCAAAACAACACAAACTAATTAGAAAAATCTGTGCAATCCCTTTCATATTCAATTATAAACTTAAAACGGTCATATATAATAATTACTACAATCATAAAATAAAAAGCTTTCCTCGAATCATAAGCAATAAATATAATTAAATCGTTTGTCGTCTTAGAATCATTTTATTAAAATTTTCTTCTTTGAAAGTTGATTTCGCTTTTTGTATTGCAAGAATCTATTAAACCACTGAATAATTAGACTTTTCCTTCAACTCCTTATTTTATTCGGTTGAACAATTTTTTACTGAAATATCTTTTCAGCTGAGACTGCACGAGAATATCATCATTATTATCAAGAAAGTTTGCGCAGATTAAGCACAGAACAAATTTTTTTCCAATTCCCTAGATAGCTGAGAAATTCATCCAATTTGTTATTTCCTTCGCCTCTTGTTAGAAAGGGATTTGAAATCAAAGAAATATTTCTATAACGGTGATTTCTCACTTTATTGTTTTAAAAATGAATCAATGGTTTGTCGATGTAACAAATAAACAAGCTATGTTTAATTAATTTTATTCATTTTGCCATCATCATTTGAAAATAAAATATTTCAAAAAATATATATTTCCTATTTTTAAAATACTTCTGATGGTACACAGATAGAACTCAAAGAAGAAATGAATCCAAATTGTTTCAAATTCCTTCAGTTTAACCACATAATCATATATATATATATATATATATATATATATATAACAAGTCAATTGAAAATTTCTCGGCTTGACACATAGATGGCGCTACTAGAATTAAATCCATATGATTTTTTAGTTAGCCCTAACCTTCAAAAGATGCGTGTATAAATTTGACAGCTGTCGGATCATTAGTTTGTGAATTATAGCATTTTATTGAAAAGAGGTTATTACCGACGAAAACATTAAAAAAGTCCACAAAATGATTTTGAATGACCGTAAACTGAAATTGAATGAAATAGCAGACACTCTAAAGATATCAACTGAATGTGTACATCATATTATTCACGAATATTTGGGTATGAGAAAGCTCTGTGCAATGTGGGTGCCACGCGAGCTCACTTTTGACCAAAAAGAACGACGAGTTGATGATTAGGAGCAGTGTTTGAAGATAATTAAGCGTAATAAACAAGAATTTTTTCGTCGATATGTGACAATGGATGAAACATGGTTCCATCTTTTCACTCCGAAGTCCAATCGACAGTCATTCGAGTGGACTGCACACGATGAACCCGCTCTAAAGCGAGGGAAAACGCATCAGTCGGTTGGCAAGGCTATGGCGTCGGTATTTTGGGATGGTCATGGAATAATTTTCATTGACTCCCATGAAAAAGGAATGACCATCAACATGGACTATTACATAGCGTTGTTGGACCGTTTGAAGGACGAAATCGCCGAAAAACGGCCGCATTTTAAGAAAAAGAAAGTGCTGCTTTACCAAGAAAATGCACCACCGTGTCACAAGTCAGTGAAAACGATGGCAAAATTCCATGAATTGGGCATCGAATTGCTTCCTCATTCACCGTATTCTCCAGACCTTGCCCCCAGCGACTATTTCCTGTTCTCAGATCTCAAAAGAATGCTCGCAGAGAAGAAAGTTTCGTCGAATGAAGAGGTGATCGCCGAAACTGAGGCCTCTTTTGAAGCAAAGCACAAATCGTACTACAAAAATGGTATCGAAAAGTTGGAGGGTCGCTATAATCAGTGTATCACCCTTGAAGGGAATTATGTTGAATAAAAAAAACTAATTTTGCCAAAAAAATGTGTTTTACTTTGGTAGGCAGGGGACTTTTCAATAGATCTCTTATATATATATATATATATTCAACCTCTTAAATTTCCAACTAATTTTTTTCAGGGACTTGTAAATTCATGTACAATAATTATTAAACTTATTATAACATGAAAATAAAATTAGCATAAATACTACTTTTAATATGTTTAATAAGTTTGATTATATTGGTTTTAAATAACATCATTCTAAAACTACGTAAAGAATAAATTTTAAAATACATCATTGTAATTTTAAGCAACGATCAAAGAACTAAAATAATAAGCGAGCTACTTCTTCCTTTTGCAAACTTACAAGGCTACCATAAGAGGAATTAAGAGTTTTATTCTTATACAATTGCTTTTTTGTAGAGTCGAAAACCTTTGGTGGAACTGAAGAATTTTGGTACATTCGTTCATATAAGAAACTTGGCAAGTATTTGGAAAGAAAAAAAATTGTATTGGACTTCTGTTTTGTTTCTTTCAATGCAAGGATTAATAAGTTTTCGAACGTATTATGCAAATAGATATTCGATAAAAAAAATTATGAAATTCATGTCATCGAAAAAGAATACATTATAATAATAATATGTTGTTTATAATTTATAAACTGCTACTGCCGCTACATATTAATTATCATTTTAGAAAATAATCTCATCGATATAAGGACCATTCAGTATTACTTGAGTGAAATATCGTAAGCGAAAAAGGAATGCATTCTGATTAGAACCGCATATCCTAACGGGAAATTGAAGAAAAAAAATATGTATAACAGTAAAGCTTTTCATACCTACAACGTAACTCAATTTCTTCGTTACCGAAGTTCAATCAGTGACTTATATCTTATTAAGCCTTTCCCAAAAGGTTCGTAAGAGATTTTCTTACGTAATGGACAACTTATCCCTCAGAGGGTTTCGTGAATGCAACAAGATAAGAAAGGAGAAGTATGGATTAATTTCATTCCAATTCTTCTTGATATTCTTACGTTTATTTACATTTGTAATTGCTTGTGATATTTCCTCAACATGGGTAATGTGTACAAGCATTGTGTTGCATTCTTGATTTGATTAAAATTACTCACGATAACAAGGGTTGCTTGAATGTAATGCAAGGTAAGATAACATCAATAGAAAAAGCTAGAACATATTATTTCATCAAGGAATATATATATTTTCGAAGCATAGCCTCGAAATAATACTAAAAATGACATCATATGAAACATATTTATATTTTCAGTGATTAATTATTTCTTCCAATACTTTGATTAATTGCTCCCAACTGAAGCTTTAAGTAATAATAATGGTTCTTAAGTATAAAGTTAAAGATTCGAAAATATCTTTATAAGGAGTTCTGTTTCATAAGCACTTAACACATTTGAATATTTTTATCCTAATGTGAACAAAAAAAAATAATGTTTCAATATAATAATAATTAGTTTTCTAAATTTTCTTAACAATCGAAATTCTCTAAAATTTTCTGAAATAATATGGACAAATTATCAAGCGCATCCTATACTCATAAAGAAATAATACATTTAAATTTCGAAAAGTTAATTTTTTATGTGTCATAAATATAATGTAAAAAATATAGTTGTCCACTAAACAACAAATAAACTTTAATAATATATTTAGTACGGTTTATGTGTAATCTACTATAAATACTTACAATAATTAAAGTAATAATATATATATATATATATATATTATACATATATATATATAATATGAAATCTAATAAACATTTCTGATATAAATGTTACTTCGCCTTTGATCTAAAATTAGTTTTAAGCTTTAGATTCATAATAAATAATATTCCAATAAAGAGATTCGAATAGAGAACTGTATTTAAAATATTTATGAATTCATCAAAATAACGATACTTTATTGATTTAAATATCCCCTCATGGTAACTATTAAATTATTAGCAAAATCTATCTTAAAAATACACGTTTTAAATTTCAAACAGGAAAAATTTAATACGAGATCAAAGTACATTATAAAATAAAGGTTACAAATAAAATATTACATAAATTTGAATTGGAGTCCCACTTGACAAATACAAAACGTCAGAAAAATAATTCCTCCTTTGAATGAATTTACGCCAACGAAGTCATTTATTGACAGCCAAAAATCCATTCCCATAAACTGACCTTCATATTTGTACTTCAAATAGAATATAACTCTCACAATGACCAAATTTAATTATGAACATCTTCATATTATTCGATGTTCCATATGTCTAAATATTTACAAAGGTGATTGAAAAAGGAAGAAGTGTGCCAACTTCTTTGTCAAAGAAACGCTACGCGTCAGCTTGCATCCTTCTTTAACTAGCCGATAGTATTATCCATGCTAGAATCAGCAAAAGACCTCATCTTCTATCTGATCAATCCATAGATTTTTTGACATTTTCTTCCACCCTCCCTTTGCCCCAGGGATGAGAAAGGTGGGTTGGAATGTAAAAAGATCGCTTGGGTGAGTCAAGATTGGTTAGCATTTCCTTTAAACAGAACCGGGTCTGATTTGGTATGGAAAGTACACAGTGCTCTACTCCCCTATACCCTAGAGCTATATACTTCTTTCAAGGATCTAAGAGCGGAGAAAGAGGTAATACATCAAGGGGTCCCGTTGTTTCCGCGAAGTATTGATTGCAGTCATCCGATAAAGTATTAAATTTCATGCTCCTCTGGTCATGTGGTTGAAGAATGGAATTGTTAAAATGCATCAGGTACTTTTTAAGCTGATCTGGAACTTTAGAAAAGATAAAAGAATTGATGAAAAATCAGGGGGAACTTTTTTTTTCAATTTTAAGGAGGAAGTAATAGAATAGACGCTTGTGCAGTTTTTTCTATTAATAAGAATTTAGAAAAAAGAGACCTATCTGGGTTAAATTCTCCTTTAAAAATGATTTATTCTGAATTAAATGTTATACTGTAATAAATTCCTCAGTAAATTGTTAAGCCTTGTTCTTGGAAGAAACAGATAAAAACAGCAAAATAATTATGTGATATTTTATTTGTTTAACTAATACTGAGTAATAAATAAATTAGACGTTTTCAGAGATGAACCTCATAACTCAGAACGAAGTCTAACTAAAAATATCAAACTTGATCTAGTTATTACTTTCGAAATTTTTGGAACTGGACTCTTGATGATATGGATTGTAACGTTGGGCTATTCGAGATTTTCTCTTCTCTCCACTTGGGAACTTTACAGTAATTTGAATTAACAATAAAAACGAATGCATAAAAAATCAATTTCTTTCCAACCCGAATGAAAAGTGATTTGGTAAATTAGATGGAGATAGAAATGTTGTGATTTGAATTAGAGATTCTGATACATAAATAAAATAGAATTTAAAGAAAAATGATGAGAGATTGAGGACAGCGACAAACTAATAGTTATTATTAAATTAGATTGAAATATTGTAGCTTATCTTTTGTATTGTGAAGTGAATCATAGTCTAAGTACTCAGATACGAATAAGATGTTAGTGAGAACTGTTAAAATCAGACGAGTGTATTTGGTAAGCTAAGTCTTCATTTTTAAATCGTAATCTAGGAGTAGCGAGTTAAGTGGGGTTCAAGAGAAAGCGGCCTTTGGTATTCTTTATTGCTAAATAAAGTACCTTATCTTGCTCTTTCGTATCTTCATTTGGATTCTATAACCTGTTGATTATTCAAATAGAAGGAATGATGGCATTAGAATTAAATGACCAAGGACAAGTATCATTAATTAAGCTAAAGTTTACTAATCGTATATCCGTATCAGAATTAAATTTAGTAATACATAAGTATTAATTTTCTTACGTGTTGTTTGGATAAAAAACATTGTTAGACAGTCCGTAACTACACTTTCTTTACTATTAGTTCATTCTTCATTTTATAATAAAGTCATCAAACAATTCAAACAAATGTACTTTTAACATTTGTTTTGATATTAAAATGATTATATTATATAATGCGGAGTGGAGGAATTTATAGAATTTATAAATTTTAGAAAATTTTACTAATTAAATGAAGGTAAAAGAGTTTTCAGAAAGTAGTATTTTAAATTTTTCTAAATGTTAGATTATTTTAATTTTTCAAGAACTTTGGAAGCACAGTAAATTATGAGAAAACTCTTTTCAGTATTGCGTCTCTTGCGTTGAAATTGAAGTTTATTTAGCTTATTTTAATATTCATCTTACTTTGTAATATTTAATAACTTTGATATTTTATACTAGAGAAAGATGCACTGCCTTTGTTTCCCTACCTATCATTTAATCCAATTAATTCAATAAAAGTTCAATCACCAAAACATTAACCAAAACAACCATACCGTTAAATATTAACATTATTCGTTTTTTAAGAATTATCAAAAATTGCTTAATACAAGATGAAAGCAGAATGCTTTTCGCATCAGCAATGAAAGATTAATATTATAAAGTTTTACTTATCTGATTAACTTGAAAATTGGACTCGAGTCAAGAATAAATATTTGTAAATTAGATCCATTTAAATATCAGTTTTCAGCTGATCTTTTAAAGTTAAACGTGGAGTCCTCTAAATTTATCTTTCTTTTCAGCATAAAAACACGTCCATCCTCGGTACATATTGGGATGGAGGGAAAGTTCTGTCGTATTTTAAAGAAAATATTTGAATTCATTTATAAAAATATGTATTGAATATTAATCAATCATATATGCTCCATTGTTTGTTACAGCCTGTTGCCATCTTTCAGGTAACCTGTGAATTCCTGTTTTGTAGAAATTCTCGTCCTTGGAGTTAAAATAGTCAGCAACTGCCTTATAAACACTTTCAAAAGACTTGAATTTTTTTTCCCGTTAGATATTTTTGCAGAGATCTGAACAGGTAATAATCAGATAGTGCAATGTCAGGTGAATATGGTGGGTGACTAAGGACTTCCCATTCTAACGCATTCAGTTTTTGTTGAGTATCCATTGCAGTATGCGGTTGAGCATTATCGTGATGGAACACTATTCTTTTTCTGGACACTAATGCTGGCATTTTTTCTTTGATAGCTGCAATCAATTTATCCAGCTGATTGCAGTACAGATTCGCGTTAATGGTTTTCCCCTGTTTCAGCAACTCGTAGTACAGTGGACCTTTCCTGTCCCACCACAAGCAAAGCAGTACTTTTCGTTGATGGATACTTGGTTTTGGAACTGTTGCTGATGATATTACTGGTTTGCAGTAAGATTTTTTTCTCTTAATATTTTTGTAAAGAATCCACTTTTCATCTCCAGTAACCAGCTTGTCCAAAAGCGGCTCCACATTGTGTCTAATCAGATGTGATGAACACATTCTTACACGATCAGACAAATTCTTTACCGTTAATTCATGTGGAACCCAAACATTTTGCATTAACTCAAACCCAAGAGATTTAATGTGATCTCCAACAGTTGTTTGATGAATGCCAAACTCTTCTGCAATTTCTCGACTTATTAAATGTAAATTATTTTCCAACATGGATTGCAAAACATCATTATCGATCTTGGATGGTCGTCCAGATCGATCACTTTCTTGGAGGCTCAGATCCCCGGAACGAAATTTGCTAAACCATCTTTGACAAGTATGAACATTTACAATATCTTTTCTAAATACCGCACATAAATTTTTACATGCAACCGATGCGTTACTTCCTTTTTGGAATTCATACAAGATGCAATGTCGTAAATGCCCTTTATCTACTGACATTTTTTTTTCAATTTAAATATCACAAGTAAATGATGAACGGTAAAAAAGGACTCCTTTTATGTTATACAGCAGCTAAAAGAACAAAAAAAAACCGAATGACTCACTAACCAGATGGTTTTTTTTTTTATTTATTTACAAGAAAAAGCACCTGTCTATTTAAAATACGACAGAACTTTCCCTCCAACCCAATACAAACCTTCCGATCTATCTCTCTATTCTTCCTTCTACCACCTTCTATTCAGTTTAAATACAGCAAAGCCGATTTATATAAACAGAAGTCTAGAAATGCCTATAAGTCAGTTAAAGGAAAATGCGTACTTGAATCCCAGTGCAATGTTTTAAAAGATTTCATGAAGAAAAAAACATTCTTTATATCTCTCTCTATTCTTCCTTCCACCTCCTCTAACATTCCATTTCATTTTAATTACACTTCATATTAAATAATGAAACGTTCATTTACATAGCGCTAGAATCAAATAACATCAGCAAAAGATCCATTAGGTCAGTTGAAGGGAAATAAGAGAGAGAACACAATTACAAATTTAAAAAAAATGAAGATTTCATGGGAAAAATTCGATTTCTCTTTCCTTCTGGAAGTCTTCCTCTCACCTCCTTCAATCTTTCACTTCTTTTTCTTGAATTGGCTGCAGTAGCCTAACGGTCTCGCAGCCGGTTCTTTTCTTTCAATAGTAGGTTCGAGCCTGATGCCCCCAAAGACTCGCTGTTTAGCCTAGGCTGGTGCATTTTTGAACTGTTTGATCTCAAAATTGTCCCGCAGGTGTGGTGTGGAAGTTAAAAGATGTGAGAGAAAGCTCAAGTGTCGTCCTCGTCACTTGATTTAGGTTCAAAATTACGAGGTCCGTTGCCAAAAGCTCTAGTGTTGCTTCTCAGAGCGATGTTAGAAAACAATCAGTCACTCATTCCTGTTCATTGCACACCGAAGGACATAGCAAAGTTAATTTACGTAATACATAAATTGCGGCACGAGTCTAACAACGTCGCAGAAATGACCATAAGGTCAATTGAAGAGAAATATGTGTGGGAATCTCGTTAAAAAATTTTGAATAAATATTTCACGAAAAACGATTATCCTTGAAAGCAACAAGTTTGATATAATTAAAATATATATTAAATATAATATTCACTCAATGGACATTATTCAAACACATCATTTTATCTAAATGATAAATGTCACAAAATAATATTGTTAGGATCATTATTAAAAATGTAAATTATCAAAAAACGTTTAATGTAAAACTTTAAAACAATACTTCATTTCTTATTGAAACACGAAGCTCTCACAAAAAGCTTAAATACACACTCACAAATGCATACACAATACATTAACAATCACGCAATACTTTACTAATCATTGCATTTCCAACACAGAATATTGGAGATACACCATGCCCAAAAAGGAAGGAAAGGAAAAGTTTTCATTTCGTCCAAATACAATTTAAATGTTTAGCGCAGCAGTTCTCTTCTCTTTATTCTAACTCTCGCATCATGATCGAATTTAAATTCTTTAGGTTCCTTTCATGTTTACCAGGCGAATTCGTAACAAATGTCACAATTCACTTCCTGCCACTTCAAATCAAATCTAGCAAAGAATCACTCCAGGATCGATGCCTTACCATCCGATACATCTCAGATAAATCTACTCTGTCATGAGAACTGAAAATCCAATGCCTCACTTAATGCAGACCTACCGGTTTCTTTCTACCCCAAACCTAAACGACCTGTCAGCCTATCAAATAAATAATAACAATAAAAAAATCACGATTTAGGAAAGGGGGAAGATAGAAACGAAAAAAAAAAACTTGAAAGATTCCTGTGAAAGAACTCTATTTCTTTCCCCCACCAAAATATCATTCATGCCTTTCTTTTTTCCGTTCCCCTTTCCTCTCTGCTGAATCTCAACGTTTTCAACGCCCAAAACGTTTTGACTCCCAACCTCATCGCCTTGTTATCCGCCCTTTCCATTTTATCATCCTCTTTCTTTGGAGCGAACCATAAGGGGTGAGGAAAAGGGACCATCCACAAATGTATAAACATGAAATTTCTGATCACATGCTATAAACGGATTCCACGAGTTTTAAAATAATAAACGAAAAGAAATTGTTTAAGAACTTAATAATGAATAAAATAATGACATGTTACATCTGTCAACTTCTTATATTAAATTAAACAATTAATGAATATTTGAAAATAACTTATATGATATACTATTAAACTGTTATCAATAGAGTAATCCTCAAAATATGAATTTTATAAAGAAAGAACATTTTAGTATTATAGAAGAAAGTCCCATGTTCTTTTCATCACACAATATTGACATATTTTTAATTACCAAATACTGAACTTAAATGGTAACATATTACATTATACTGTTGTCTATTTTTAATATTTTTTTAACCTTCTATATATATTTATTTATAAATTTAAATGTAGCGAAAACAAACTCCTCAAAATTCTGTACCAAAGATACCTGGTAAAAGAATATAAAGCTTTTTTTTTCTTTTTTTCTTTTATATTTTATTCTTCTACAATTTTATAATTTTGTATCTTAAGCTCATTGGTAATTTAAAATCATTATAATTCATTCTGATAATTTTAGATTAGATGACAATATTATGTCATAAATGCTAAATTTTTAAGCTGCGAATCGAAATATCCAGCTCTAATATGAAAGTATCAATAATATCACATTAATTTAAACAAAACTATCTATATATGTATTAGTATTAAAATTTGTAATCCTTAGAATGTTTCTGAAGATTATTGTATTACAATTTTGTTTCACTGCTTTGTGTTCTTATATATTACTAAAAGTTTAGGTGAGTTACATATTAAATTTCCTCTCAGAGGGCCTAAGTGTTAATAAGGGTGTTCAACAGGGTGATTCTCTTTCGTGCCTTCAATGTTTTGCTGGAAAACATCATTAGTAATTCAAATACCGACACTCGCGGAAGCATCTTCTATAAATCAGTTCAGATTATGGCTTACGCTGATCATATTCATATCATTTTAGAGGTGTCCCATCCTCGAGAGAAGCATTGTTTTTTTGTAAGAGATTAGAGCAAATGGTGATTTTGACTAAAAAGAGTCTAAAACCAAGTATGTACTTTCAAACTGTCAAGCGATACACTTAACAATTTAAAAATTACCCTAATGAGCTTGTACGTACCTTATTAATTGTAATGAATACGTATCTTATTTCAATTATCATGGTTTTCTGATTAACACAAAAAGGAGAATGACATCACCTCTGTGATCCAAAATCGTATTTCCCTGGCCAACAAAACGTTCTTTGGACTCCACTCCTTACTGAGGTTCCATTTTTTCTACAGAAAGACAAAGTTTCATATTATTAATAAAACTCTTACTGGGCCGGTTCTAATATATGGCTTGGAAACTCGGTCTCTAACTAAAAATAGAGAAAGCAAAATGGTAGGTTTTAAAAGAAAGGTTCTTAAATGTATTCTTGGATGTGTCAAAGAAAATGGTCTAGGTTGAAGACATTTCAGTTCTAAAATTTATGGAATTATAAATGATAAATTTATAATTGAAAATATATTAAAGTGAAACAAATTGACCGAGCTTCTCAGATCATTTAGAATGTGTAAAAAACCCGGTAAAGATTTTTTTTTTTTTGCAAATCCCTCTTTACTATCTGCAAAAGCCGAAGATGAAAAACCACGGCGGCTTGATTCAGTTGAATCGGATCTTAAGGTTATTGGAAATAGTAAATATCAGATTAAGGCAAAAAGAAATTATCTTAGAGAAACTTTTAAGAGAAGGACTTGGCCCACCTTTGCTCGAGTCAAATATGAAGCATATTAAGTTTAATTTACAAAACAAATATCGAAGAAGTTGTTACGATTTGAAATCCAAAACTCGTTTATTAAATATTTAGTACTGAAATCTCTCATTCATCAGAAAATTAAGGCTACACGGTACCCTTTTTTCAAAATTTTTTTTTAGAGACAGTAATATTAAAAGTAACTTATGTATTGTTTTCATACTATATTATTAAACTGATTCTGAAAATAAAAAGTCAATTTAACTAGTCCTTATTTTAAAATTTAAAAAAATTTAAAAATTTTGAAGTTTTTTTAAACCCTTATAAAATACACAGTTTTTGAAATTTTTTAATTATTTTGAGTGATTTATATTTCATACATTATTGCAAACAAAAGTTAGTATGGATTTGAAAATCTGTTCCCTTGTTGATTTTTAATAATTATTTTTCTAGCTAAACCTGGAAAAAACACGAAAATTTTTAAAATATTAACTTTAACATTTTTTTAAAAAAATAACTAGGGATCCCAGACCTAAATCCATACTAACTTTTATAGAACACATTTATCTCAGTATGTATAAAAAATTTCAAGACTCTATCTTGAACAGAAAAAAAGCCTTAGGGATTAGAAAACATTTACATCTTCAAAAATAAAAGTCTGAGAAAAATGCATTTAAAGTTTTTAAAGGCATAAAACAAAAACTAATAATACTTGCAAAGATCTAAATTTTTAATATATTATTTAACTACTTATATAATTTATGAAAACACTACTTTAATTAAATATTATGGCAAATATTTTTATTTATTCAAAATATGTTTTTGCAAAATATCGATATAGCATTTGTTACGATGACAGATTATTCAGTTTAAAGTTAACATAATAATTTCACAAAAGTTTTGAAACCCAATACACTTATAAAAAATAATAATGATATAAATAAATGTTTAAAAAAAGTTAAAAACTACCAGGTTTGTACATAGCACCTAATTTTTTCTGAATTTTAAGTCGACGCAATTTAACAAGTTTTATTTTTTTCTGCGCGACTTTAAAATTTGCAAATTTTCTTTTCTTTTTGAAATAGGTTCTCCTACAATCAGTAAAGTACACTAAATGTTCTGATGACAAACTTGTTACAAATTCAATTAGCATCCTGAAATGTTTTTAAAGCTTTTAATGTTCCATCATTAAATTCAGGTATTGCATTCGACATGGCAATCAACACACGACTCCTAGAAGCTGTATTTTCTTTGGAATATTTGTTCCATATCATCGAATGTAATGCTTCATTAGAATTGTGTGTCAAACCTCTGACACATGTACTTAATAATTCAATTGATGCTAATCGCTGATAAATAGGCAAGATTTTGGGCAAATATTATTCGTTGATTGTTATTTTTACCCAATCTTTGTGAATACCTGATTTTTTTCCACGTGCTAATGATGACTCGTAAAAACACCAAGAGTCAAAGAGCAAGATTGTGTCCCGGAAACTAATACTTTCAGATCTTTCCTATAATTTCACAGCTGCATTTACTTCCATTGCACTAGATGATCCGACATGTGTTGTACTACAAACATTTTGTTGTCCTTTGTACCAAATACGAAATTCAGCACTTTCTTCTCCAAGCTCAAATTTAGTCTGTTCACATTCTCCACGCTGTTTTGACATTACTTCGTAGTCTATCACAAAGCCAGTCAGCAAGTCGATAACATATCCTATTCCGATATTTGACGTTGACGTATGTTCTCTTGTCAACCAGCTTCCATCATATGACATTCCAATACCGACTATATCTTTATCATTCCTTGAGCCCTACGCCTCAATGACATCTTTACGAATATAAAGCAACGGCTGATTTGACCCAACAAGATGTCCAATCAGAATTTTTGGCTTATAATGTCTTTTAAAAGTTTTACTAAACATTATATTTCAATTCATATGCATGCAGAATTTTTCCAACGATGAGTAGCCAAGTCACAAATTTAACATACCTTGCACTAATCTCATGTATACATCAAATGGAACATTTAAAAATTGATGCTTGCTAACATTTGATATTTGATATAATATAGCATCAACTAATTGTTATGAACATGTTTCACTTTAGGTTTGGTCACAATTAACACATACAACATTCATTTTATATGCAAATCTATTTCTTTGAAAATAGCAAAGTTTTAAAGATACACTATGGCAAATATTGCTTAAATTATCTGTAAACAAACATTCAGTATCCACTATAATGTAATTTGAAAGATACTTTTATATGTAGCAGAAGTATTAAAGACATTTGTATTCTGAAGTTTTGTAGTTATTTCCACTAAAGCAGGTTTTTATCATTGTCATTATCAGCAGTACTCCATCTCTTAGAAATGTTGATTCTCTTCTCAAGGTGCGAAAGTTTTGTCCGTGGCATTTTCTCAACAGAAAAAACTTCACTTAAACAATTTAAAATAGCTTTTCAGTTATATAAATTATATGCAGAATAAATATTGGTCATGAGAAATACCTTTTCTTATCAATTTTGGCTAAGTAACTATAAGCACATCAAAAACTCAAAATATAAACAAACATAAATGATTTTAGTAGTGAAAGTTGAAGTTAATATCTACTTCTCTGCAAGTATCGATATTATTTAAGAAATATCAGTAATTAATTAAATTTAAGAATGGAAAAATGCTTTAAAATGAAACCGAAACTAACCACGCCCCCCTCAGCTGTCAAAAATAGTGACTGACAATGCTCAGAAAACTTCAAATATCTTAAAAACTAATTGGTTAATAGATCTAAAATTTGGAGCCAAGATTCCCAAATGTATGGGCTACAGGAAAATGCAAAAAAAAAAAAATTCGATAAATTTGTCATTTTTAGGGTACTGTGTAGCCTTAACCTGAGAATTGCATGCACAGTTAATTATATTGGAGTTCAGCAATTTTCAGCGTCTGTCATTATGAGTATAGCCCATTTTCGGAAATTCAATGTCTTGATTCAGATGAAGATTTCTGCCAAAAAAAAAATTGCGCTCTCATATTGTTTCAAATTCAAAAGATATTTTCATTCTTTACTTATATAATATGTTATAGACTTTCAACAAAAGAAGAATTGTAAAATACTTCTTTTCCATGATATGTGACTTTTTATTTAGTTTTCAAAACTCAATTTTTACTCAATATTGAAGAGCATTTTTTGAGACTATTTATTAAAATAATTTTGGGTTTTAATTTGAAAATTATTTATTTGCAGTTTTCATATATACATACAATAAGATAACAAAACATACAATAAGATATTGCTTCCTGATTATTCCCTGTTTTTGTGGTAAATAAAATTTACACCAGATTCGACCGAAATACTATTGACTTGTGATGAAGAATATTTTTTTAAAAAGTATTCCACGTCAGTAAAATTAACTATGCTAAGAAAGTTAAAGCAGCATATTGGTATTTACATATTTTTCTGAACGCCTTTTATATTTTGCCCTTAATATAGTTATAGACGAAGTCTTTAAAAAGTAGAAATACCGCATTAAAATAAATGTTCTACAATATAATAAAAGAGGGAACACATTTTCAAATATTCAAATGAAATTTTTATGAAAAGTATATAAAATAGTTCATTTTTCAAAGTTAGCTCATTTATAACATAAGTTTCAATTTCCTATTCATAATAATATTGAGATAATTAAATCAAACTCAGCAGTAAAATATTCTACTATATTAAACTAAACAGAAGCAGATTACACTTATTTCTTAATCAGCAAATAAATAGAAATAAGAATCTTAAGAACTCTTCCTTTAATGTGAAAATGTTGCATTAGTCTATAATATATACCCAGTGATTTACATATAACATTGGTGAATTTATGTCTACTATAAATAAGTTACATATGCTATTTTTATTTTTCTCTTATAGGGTTTTCTATTAAAAGTATTTTTAGATTGAACAAGAATAGGACCGGCTTTTTAAAATATTTCTAAACGAAAGAATGAAACATTTATTTCAATAGAATTAATGATTAGGTTTATGGAATCTCAGCTTGGTGCACTTATAGTTGTAAACTATTTAATAATAAACAGTAAAAAGTGTAAAACTCTTTCTTATTATACATAAGTTTAAGAGTTAATAGTAAGTGTCTAACATAGAACTTTCCTTAGTTTCATCAATAAAGTAACTATGATAATTTTTAAAATAAAAATAGATTATGTAAATTAATGCGTATATTCATAAATAGTTTAAGTCATCAGTAAAGGAAAACTACTGCGTTATTTACAAATTATTATTGAATTAAAATATACTAATTCAATATAACCAAAATAAAAAAAAACATCAATTCTTGCTAATATGGATTTTATTAAAAATGTCATGTTTGAAGCTTTAGAAGACCAGCAATTAGGCTTTCCCAGTATATTTGTAAATAAACTAAGATAAAATAATGATATTTATGTTTGTTGCGAACGGTCTTATTTCAGTCCATTCTTCACGTTCATAAAATCCAATAATCTAATTTATTTTTCCATATTTCTTTTAATAAGAATGCAGACGATTTGAAGATTATTCAAACATTCACACGAACGAGCTAATTGAGCATTTTTGGAAAATTTTACACATTTATTATACATTCTAAGACAATCTTAATTAATGTATATAATAAGTAAATAAGGTTTATTTAAAATACGTAATATGAAATTTTTATGTATAAGATATGAGACGAGGGAATACTTATTTTTGACAGTAACATTTTTTCTTTTTTCTAAGAGTAATAAAGTGAAACCAGTAATAAAAATCCATTGATAATGTTATTATTTATTTAATAAGCTAATCGCTTTTCAGTTAAAATAAAAACGTCGCTATTTTAGTTTATCAATGTCTATATTTGTAGTAGAAAGAATTCCATGAGATGGAATCTTCATTTTAAAAAGGAATTTCCGCTAAATTATAATTTAATTCAATCATTACAAACTGAACATAAATGTTTCATCCTTGAAAGCCATTTCTGTTAGAAATATAACAAAGTGTAAATATTTATTTATGTCCCTTTTACGTCAACAACAGCTACATTACCCCTAAGGTGTATTAAATTTTAATAACTTTTCTTTTGAATTAATTTTAATATCTAAACAAAATATTAGTATATATTCATATACTTATCGTTAGCTTTCAGTTTATACTTCAATACAAATTTCATCTCTATTTCGTAATTATTTATTTAATTTTCATTGTTGTCAAAACTTGGAAATAGTTTTGTACGGAAATTTTTAAATTTTGATAACTATACGAGAGTCATGAGATAAACAAAATAGGGATTCGTGGAAACAATCAATTTATTTTAGATATTTTCCATTACTCATTTGAGAGACAGTTATTACATTAGGGTAAAGGTATCACTATACATACATACATTTAAATATATATATATATATATATATATATATATATATATATATATATATATATATATGTATATATTTATTTATTTATATTTTATATAGATTTATATATATGGTTAACAAAATGTGTAGTTATGACTTAGAAATTTTATTTTATTTAATAGATATTGAAAAATTAATTCAAGTTATTTCAGAAAATTTATGAGAAATTTTCTCAAATTATTTTATGATTAAATTAAATTTCTAATTATTCTAGCCTTGAGAAAAAGTCATATTGGTTATAATGGTAAGAATTATATGAAAATTAAAGGTAGACTTCAAGGTGGTCCTGCTACTAATAGAATTGCTAATATTTATTTACAATTTATTATGTATTTAAAAAAAAAATTGTAAGATTTTAATTTTTCAAGTTTCTCTAATTTCTTGACTACTTTTTTTTTTTTTTTTTGTGTTTGTGTGTGCTTCGAATTCAACATACTTAAAAGAAATACCTTCGCTTGTATATTTCTCTCTAGAAGAAGCCAGTAGCAATTGCGAGATGCAGGATTTGTGTATGTAAAATCCAAATTCAAAGAAAAATTATAAATTTTAAATATATTTCAACACAAGACTATTAAATTTAGTATAAAATAGTTCAGGATGAAAAAATATATTAAGAAATTAAGTACTGTATGATTTTCAGCTAAATGAAAGGAAAATGTTTGTACTATCACACTACATGAAACATATACAATTAGACTAGAACTAAATCGTTGGTCAGTTAGGGATATTTGACGGTAATCATCATCTCATATGAGTTGATTTACATACGTTAAGCGGATTATTTTTTTTAATTCAGATAAATACTTCTAAACTTAGTTATGTATTTTATCGTGAATAAAACTGAACAGTTGTTTTATTATGAAAAGTAGTAATTTGAAATATAAAAATCTTTATTTTGTGATTAATTTAATTTCCGCTGGCGAATATTATGAATGCTTTTACAAAACGAAGCAATGAGAATAATAAAAAAAAAACATTATGCCAAAATGATAAAATACTTTGTAGGTATGTGTCTCGTAAAATCGAATTTAAAATGTAACAAAACATAAGAATACATTTTCCTCTAAGTTCTAAATTCAGTTCGGAGCTAAATTAAATGCAAATAAATAACTATACATCTTTTATATCTAAGAAACACAAAAACGTGTAATTACTTAATTTTAATTTAAGGATGTCCCCATCTTAGAGTAAGGGAAAAATTGTTTTTTTTTTTAATTTAAGATTTATTTAATGTATGTAATATATATAAATGTATGTAATTATTAACTTTTTCTGATTTTGTGAGTTTTTCGAGAAGCAACTATTGGTACACTCCGATTTTCATAAATATTTGGGCATGAAATTTTTCCAAAAAAACAGCGTAGTTAAAAGTTAAAGAACCAAAAAAAAAAACACAAAACAAAACAGCAGTTTATTACAGTATTGATGCAACGTATAATGTTTATAGTCTTGGGTGGAGAACTTAAATTAGAAAAAGAACGGTCCCAAAAATATATGGACTAATAGATGTTTATCCATTATATTTCCAAATTTAGAAATCTTTGTTTCTTATTAATTTGGATATCAAATAAGGAATGATTTGGATTAAGGCTTGCTGGAAATCAGATGTTAAAGAATCCAAATCTGGTCATTTTTCTGCTTTTACTCCAACAGGGTTAAAAATTACTACCCACATTAATATATCTTGCGATAATGCTCCCTTTTTCCCCTCCCCAAAAATATTTTCAACTGGGATGAGATCTGGACTAATAACTGGTTAATCCATAATGGTATCTTGATCCCGCTTAAACCATTTTTTAGTTAATATGTGACGGGAAACCATTCCTGTTTGCCTCCTGTACCATAGCTTAACTCAATCTTTTAACACTAAAAGTCAATAAGTTGATCAAAGAGACGTTATAACCATAAGCACACAATTTATTAGTTGCTTGCTAATATAATGATAATTATAAAGGCTTTCCCGGACAAGGCCTTAACTATTCTAACTCGATCTACCAGTAATAATTTAATCGACTCTTACCACTAAGACTATCTTGACTTCTAGCATACATTGACCAGCCGATAACTTGTAACAATTCCCGGCTCCAACTTCTTCTCCGACTCAGGAACAATTGCTGAATCCTGGAATCACTCAACCTCTCTATCGCGACTCTCAATCTGAGTTTTTTTTATTTCTTAACTCCCCTGCTTCACTTCATTTCTACTTGCTTTCGCTTTACATAATCACGTTTCATTTTTGGTTGGGCAACGGTTGTTTAGCAAAAGCATTAAATTTTAATTAAAAATCCCCAAGGTTAGTGAAGAGAAAACCGCGAACAGCCCAACGTCATAGATATAGAGCTACGGGTTGAAACATTGTCTTCCTGTAGTATCCAGTTATCAAATGCGAGACGTTTTTCAAATAGAACAAATGATTCTGATACACATTATGACGAACTTCTGAGCATAGACGACATTATAAGAAACATGTACCATTTGTGCCTTTGAAACAAAACTGCTTCACACTATTACATAATCACCTCTACGTAGCCGACTAAAAAAAAGAGTGATGAAAATATCAGAAGTTCATTAATTAATAGAGCCAGCCATCTAAGTTATCCATATAGGATTAAATTTATTATTGAAGAAAAGAGTTAAACTTACATTTTTCCAATGCATATGTTTCTCACATTAAAGTAGTGACACATCTCTGATGTAAATTTACCATAGAATTTCAACGCATTCTTCAATAAACATTAAACTTGATTATTTAATAAACGATGCTTAAGATCCGGATACTAGATGGGTTGGGTTTTAGAAAACTGACGGACTGACATTTTTGACTAATAGCATCCCTAAAAAGCCACCAGTCTTGCCGTTTAGATATCTTCTGTGGTCTTTGTGTGCAATTCCATTTTTGTGAATGTGAAACGTGGTGACAAGATATTGTTTGTATTAGATCTGCTGCATTCCATGGATTAAGAAATTTCCAAAACCTAGATATATTTACATTTTAAATATGATAATTTGATTTTATTAGCTTGTAAAGAGTCAGCGTTGTGAAGTATATAACAATAAACTTAAAATCGAAAAGCTGGTTTGCCATTTATATTATTCCCCAATTGCGTTACAGGATAAGTTCTCGAAGTATGCAAATTTTGTATCTTAAACTTATAATGTTGATTGTACATTTTACTCGTATACATTTGGGAAACAATTTGTTTTATTAATGCTCATTCATTTTTACTTTAATAATTACAAAGACAATTTTAACGATTTCACTTTTATACTCCTGATATTAAACATTAACCATTTATTACTTTTATTGCTCTAACTTTCTTACATTAATTGCTACCTTCAAAAACACTAGTGAAAGTATTTATGAGACGTGTTATTTTAAATACTTACATTTGAATCAGCTTATTTTATTTATATGTAAAATTTGTTTCGTATTTTGTATCTTATAATTAGTTGGCGCAAGGAATTCTTACGTTGAGTATATATATATATACAGTGCATCTGTGTGTCAGATAAAGCAAATAAGTAAATTATAAAACAACAGCATTAACACAAATGACAGTTGTTAAAAAAAACACAAAATGCAAAATAAAAGAAAGAAGAAACATTTCGTGACGGTAAAATTTAATTAGGCTGTTAAAGAGAAATGAATTTTTGTACTAAAGTTACATCAACTCATATCGTTGCTTAGAAAATTTTTCGAAAACTTTTAGATGGAAAACTTTCACATTAATGTAGTTAGTTTCAATTAATACCAAATCACCTTAAAATTGTGATGACATAGAAGCAACATGATAAAAAATTCGTTACCACCGTATTCCAAAAACACGAAATTTGTAATTCTTATTTTAAACCATAATTTGGAGAATATTACATCTTATAAGTTAATTAATATTTTAGAAAGTAAAGTTATCGTGAATGATAAAGTCGTAATAATTTACGCATATTTTAATTTTGAAAAGAGGTATATATCACATTTTAATTAAGTAACTCAAAAATTACATTTCCAAAGCCAGTTGCACATAATCATTTCTTTTACTACCGTCCGCTGATTTTCCTTTGATAATAATTACATAAAAGTCGTTTAACAATAATATTGTGATAATAATATTTAACACGAAAAAAGTATTCTGAATAAATCAGGCAGATTTCTTAATTAGTTTCTACTCTTCCTGGTTCAATTTATCCAAGATAATATGATACGATAAAGGAATAAAAAAACAAGGAATAAAATACGTATCGAAGGAGAAGAAAGTGAACTTTAAAACAAGATTTGTACTTGAGATTTGAAAATTGAATTTTTAAAAAAAATATCTAGGAGATTAAAAAAGAATTTTGTAACGTGACACACGGATGTAAATTATTTCCGATACCTATATTTCAATAATCTGCGTTAATTGGCTCCCTTTAATACTTATGTTTATTTTTTCTCTGTCATTTTTATTTGCGCGAGCGGCTCATTATTTCGCTGGAAAATAATACGATCCTCTTCGTTAATCATTCTAATTGGATAGGGCTTTTCTTTCTAAACTTTCTTTTTTCACTTATTTTACAATCTGCTATTTTAAGGAAAAAACTACCAATTTATTTTTAAAACTTCGGATTAAAATATTTAATCACTCTTTCGAGCCAACTTTTTTGTTTAGTATATATTCTACTCTTACGTCAAATAAGCTGCACTTTTGAGGAAAGTTCCAAAGTTTTTACACGGAAACGTACAAAATGATTTCTTTGTTACTCGAGAAAACCATACAGAAAGAATGTTTGCAACAAAGTATTTTTTACGTTTCATTTTTAGTGCTAAGAATATGATTAATTAATTGTGAAAGAAATGATTCTTTAACATGAGCTTTATCACCACGATATAATTTTATTAAAAAGAGTTATAGTTATATATATATATATACATAAATACACTCTATAATATAGAATGTGACGCACCAAAAAGTAATTAACCAATTGGGATGGAATTACGCGTGTACGTACCTTACGTAAGAATATGGAAATTAATAACATTTATCGATTCGTGGCTGACTATTTGCAGTTCTAGCTTTTGCAATGTAGCATCCGGATGATATAAAAGACCGAGGCTATTCCTTTACAAAGTCATAAATTCCATATATCGTTGTTTAGATGTGGTTCTAAAGGCCCACTAGAACTATACTAAGGATTCACGGACGGATTCTCGAACATTATACGAAGACGTTACCATTTAATAGAGGACGGATTACTGGACTAAAAGTTGTAGAGTGATCAAATTTAACACTTGATACTGTGTCGAAGCGATGATACTATTCGTCGTTGTTTCGCAAGAATAGTGACAAATTTCGTACAAAGCATAAAGAAAGCAGAGCACGACTGAAAGCGACGACAGTAAGTGAGGACAGAGTGATCGTCTGATAAGCACTCGCAACCACCGATCATTATAAATAATCCATTGTGTAACCAGGAAACAGGGCTATTTGCAAATGACCATGATTAGACGACTCAGAAGACTGATCCTAAGGTAACGGAGGTCATTGTGCCTACTGCCCTCCCCTTTGCATACCGCCATAGGCATTTGCTGTAGTATCAGGTGCAGTCAATCTGGAATCTCACGAACTGGAATAATATTGCTATTAGAGGTGAGTCCTACTTCAAAATGAATTCCGATGACTAACTAAGATTGTCTGGAGATGTCTAGGACAGTGGTGAGATACTCACTTGCTGTCCGCCACACAGGACTTAAGATTGTAAGTACTACAGCATTTGGTAACTGGACCAATTTGATTGTCATCCACGATACCCTTACAGCACGGCAGTACTTCGACAACATTCTGAGTTCCGTAGTGTTACTTTTCTTGCATGGACTCCTGGACCTACATTCAAAAGGATAATACATAGCTATATATGACATACCATTTTACTGCTTATCTACCTCCATGTGCAACATTCCCCGATCCTGCGCAATAATCAGACCTGATAAAGTATGTATGGATTATGATGTGCAGGTGCCTTCAACTAGCCCTTGATTCAACTCTCTAGTTGGAACGCGTATGGCAAGCAGTTCTTTAGATGGAATCAGCGAAATCTACAATCCAGCCGGATAACAAGGTGCATCAGGCCAACGATAGCCTTGATATAATAAAATGAACTGTAGCAAAACATTGAGCTGGAAGATAAAATATTGTTGCCAAACTGATCTGATAATAAAACAAGTAACATCTAATATTCCAGAAAATACACAAGGTTATGAAACATATTAAAGCGAAAAGATATTCATTTGATGATGAGCATGAATTGATAGAAAAATGCATATAAACGACAGCAGGTGCCTTGAGAAAAATATTAGTACTGAATATTTCACGCATCCAGTTATGCACATCAAAAATATTCAGAATCTAACAAAGCACTGGATCCCATTTCTTTAATAGACCACTTATTAAGGTGATACGATAGATTAGAAAATATTTGTAACAAGCAAGTTGCCAAACCAAAGTATCCCTAACATCTTCAATGAAGTTTAGTTCTGGAAAAAAGCTGGTTATAAGATATGTAGAATTCATTAGCTATTTAGACTATTCTGAGCTGTGACTGACAGGTAACAAAGCATGTTGTCGTCCATGAAGACAAATTGTATACGTACAGCACCACGGAAAAGGCGAACGGAAAATACTAAAACTTCATCATTGTACATTTTGTCGTTCATATTCCCAGATGAGAGCATTTCAGAGGCGTACGGCCATTGATCTATTCCAATTCAATAACACTGTAAATCGAATATACAATAGATCATAGAATTTCAGGACAGTATAACCTTTCCTGTACATTTTCTGAACGATGTATTGTGAAATTTCTATGCCAGAAAAATTAGTGTCTGCAATTCCATCATAAACTGAACCTACTCTCATTTGAGAATAGTAAGCATGCCATAGAAAATTGTCCTTATAGGACACATTTTCTATACTTACAGCATTATTGAACCGGATTTTTAATTACTGTCCGGACAATGACACCCAACAACATGTCTGTCTGCATATTGTCAGCCTCCTCCCAAATATTTCATTATAGATTTTTGGGAAATTACTTAACCTGTGGCTCAAATGAATTGGTTTGCCACCTGCAAAGTTATAGTACAACATTACATTTTGCTTACAAGGCAATAACCTTTTGTCTTGCTGGATTCGTTCATCTACCACGACCTCTCCTATAAAACCTGTTAAACATTTGAGTTGTTTCAAATGTTTTCCACATCTGTAAATCTTCCTATGCGCAGTTTTGAATTCTCTGGAAACATCTGCTACGTTTGCCCTTCCTCGGCATTTACAGTATACAGCACCACATAAATCATCTAAGTTATATCGGAAAAGCATAGCGAAAATTTCAAATTTATCAATTAATTATTTCGTGGTAAAATTTTCCCTTACAGATAGAGCTGTTAACTCGCATTAAACCTTTTAAATCTATTATCAGTGCTATCATGTGGGAAAAAAATACAGGTGAATACTATCTGTGATAATGCCATTCGTCTTTACCAATTGTCCTCCAGGGTAAAAATATAATGGTTGAAGAACATCTTCCTGTTTACTTTTGATTCTGGTAAATACAAGTAGTTAAAATGGTATATTTTGAATGAAATTTTAGATATCTTATCGAATAAATACCGTTTACTCCTACTTAGGATATTATGTGACAAATTACACCACATGGAAGTAGTATTTGCTTAAAGGAAGATGTGATTATGATTGCTTTTATTAACATTGTATTTAGAAGAAACACTAGGGGTATTACCAATAAACCGCATAATCAGGAATCACGGTCAAGTGACGAGAACAGCACATGAGCTGAGACCTCCCCCTCCGAGCCTTCCCACCACACCTAAGAGATGACTTTAGACTTAATAGATCTAGCGTGGATCAGCAAAGATTATTATAGCCTCTCATGACGAGAAGAGAACCAAAAAAGCGAAATGGGTAAATAAACACAAGTATTTATAAACAGCAGCCTCCGATGCCATGTAGAAAATCCTGGAAACTTCAATGAATGAAAGTCGTAGTGACTATTATCTGTACGAGAAGGCAAGTTTGACTTGATTTTAAAATAAACTAAAATTGAGAAAAGTTAAAGATAAATTAATAACACTTTTTCATCACACATATGTACAAATACATACAAAGGTATATATATATATATAAATCAAAAGATTTGAAAATAAACAAGGTATCAAGAAATTTGGAAAAAAAATAAACCTTGAAATTATTTGAAAGTACAAAAATGGAAAATAATATACTTAATGCTGTACCAGGCTTTAGTCTGTTAAGTTCAATTATTATAAAATTATTGCCCAAACTATCCCCATAAAGAAAATATGTTATTAACAAATGATTATTACACCAAAAGTATAAATAGAAAAAATTTCTGATAATTTAAATCCAAAAATAGAATAAAAACACACAAAAAGCGGGAAAAAAAATCTTTCCAATTGCAAAAAATCAAAAACTAAAAAACTCAAAAGAAAATTAATATCTTCCGAATTTAACTTTCCACTTATATTAGTATTACAAACGTTAATAAAAAGAAAATAAAACAAATTTAACAATTTAAGAAACACAAACAAGTAAAATTAATAAAAGATGTTTACTCTCTTTGGATATAATACATTAATGCTATATTTCAAGTCATAAAAATACTTAAAAAAGCTTAAAAATCTAGTTGAAATACGCTACCTAGCTAAACGCCAGCTATCATCGAACATGGAATAAAATTTTCAAGTTTGGCCAGAATGTAAACATTAAATTCTAGAAATACTTAATCAACAATCCCAGGCCAGCACAACAATCGAGAATATTAGAAACAAAAATTATACTACTAAGAACTTAAAAAATTAAAAATCTAATGAAAGAAACCTGAAGATATTGAAAAATATAAATAAATTTTAAAGTTCGAAGAAACAGAATTTTGCAACGGGAACACGCCATATATCTATTTTATAAACTAAATCTTAAAAGAACATTTTTAGGAAATATCTATATAGCTTTTCATTATTCATACTACAATAATCAACAAATGTATTATATACGTTGAGTTATTAAAAATAGTATTTTTTCCATCTTCGCTTACATTATGTTACAACAAAAATACTTTTTATAATTCATATAGAATAATTAAATTATTTATCTATTGTTGCATGGATTATCATCATATTTGACTAAAATAACTATTTAAAAGCCATTCAAAGTAGAAAAAAACATTTTTCAAAAATGAATTGCAAAGATGTCTGTAATTTTTTTAAATTCTAATTTACACTTGATGCACAAAAAACATACTAGCATACTCTAATACTTCTTAGGGTTTTGTTAATATTATTTATCATAGTACGAAAATTTAGCGAAACAATTTATGTTTTGACAAAATTGTTCTTATAAGTTAATATTAGCCCCACAAAAAATGATTAAAGACTGTATTTCACCAGAGCTATTGATTGAGAAGAATAAATTATTTCTTTGATTTTCAAAGAAAATAGAGTAATACATCATGTAAAAAATATACATTTTTAATCATCCGTTAAGCAAATTTTATTGAATACAATTACGTTGTAAAATAAGTTCGATATATTAAAATTAACTACAGATTAATTAATATGTTTTGTAGTAATAAAAAGAATTTATTAAATTTATTATTCATTGCAATTATTGTTTAAATTAAAGTACAGAATTTCCTGTTATTATGTCAGCTAATGTATTCAATTTCCTTTAAATGATGTTCATGATTTATTGATGACCTACTCATAGTTAAAGGTTAAAAATTTTGTTCTGCATAAAATAAGACAATTCCTTAAAAAAGGTGTTGAAATACGATGCATATAATTTAGATTCCAAACCTCATATAAAACGAAACAATTATTTTTAATACGTTCATATGTAAAATAAATGTGCTATAGTAATCTTAAATTTTTATAAATTGAGCTCAGTTTGTCGTCACACACACACACGCATATATATATATATATATATATATATATATATATATATATATATATATATATATATATGTAAATTCTAATACTAAAACGATCACTCTATTCAAGCTTTATGTTAATAAGGAAAAAGTGCATGTCTATAAGTCTTTGAATCTTAAGGCAACCCCTCTCAAACAGCCGAAAGTTTGATTTTAAACAATCCATGTGTGGTAAAGCTTCCTTCAAACGCAAACTCTTCGAACACACAACCGTAAAAAGCTCGCAATATAAACGAGCCTCAAGGTCATTAAATGAGTCGAGAAATGCTCCGAAACATCCTTCAAAGCCGAAGGGAAAGTTGAAGTTGTTTCGCAAAGAGGACTCTTTAAAACTTTGCGTGAAGAGGAATCTTTTTCTCGACTGAATTGGAAAGAATTATTCCGAAAAAATGTTTTAGAGCCTCAAAAAATTTATTTTTTTCTTTCAAAGGGCAACCGTCTTATATTGAAAAATTCAAAATATTGCTTTTTGAATGGAGACTTGAAAAAGTTGTTTTATAAACTGCTGAAAAACAAAACTTTTCTTTCTCTCAGTTCACCTTAAAAAATGCAAAAATATTGAAAAATGTGAATGGTTCCTATTAAATCACAGAATGGAATCGAGGCAAAAGACTTGCTGAATTGCATGAATTGATGCGAAATAAAGTTTATATTAAAATAGATATCAATATAAATGAGGAGTAAAACTACATATATAAAAACGTAGTATCTATAAAAAGGAAAATGTATCTCATTGCGGTAAAAATCCACAGCGAGTTCCATTTTTCAACTCCAACTAAATTTAAATAAGTAGTTTTATCAACATACCCAAATACTTTGCTTTAAATTCTTATATTCTTTAATTTAATAAAATATTATGCGCTAATTTGATAAAATCTGCGTCTTTATCTTCTTTTTTATCCTTTCATTTTCATTGAAAGATCTCATTTTTAAATTTGTGTGAACTTACAAATTTAAAAACTTATGCAGATAAAATTCTATTTATTTTAACGTAATTTTATTATTATAGATGAGTTTCCTTTCTTCTTAATATAAAACATACTTATTTGTTAAATACAAATGTATTAATTTTTTTACTTCCAATTAATCTTATTGAATATAATTAATGATGGAACTAGTATATCTACCATTAAATGATAAGAAGCATTTTGTTATACATCTCTTAATTACATCTACTTAAGTTATTATGTTTCAAACTTATGAAAAAATATTATTTAACTTCGTTTTAGTTATATTATTGTTAATGAATGAAAATTTAACTGTAATTTTCATAATTTTTCCCAACAAAAATGTAATTTCTTGATAAGAAAAAGCATGATATACATCATTGTTGTTTTGACAGATGTTATTAATATCAGTTTTTTCTTTACAGGAGACGATTAAAAATAATAAGATGAAATTCTTTAAATAACAGAAATTTAAATATTTTTTTTTTCTTTGTGAAAGATGTTTACTTTATTAACATTTACTTTTATTCAAAGTACATTAAAAAAATTTCTCCATTTTAACGGTACCAAGACATGTGGAATAAAATGAAATATCGAATTTAGGACTCATTTTTTGTGACATAAATGTCTTAAAATTATTCGTAGATGTTTAAAACTTTTGTGTGTGTAATAATGATGCTTTAATTATTTTATTGAATTCTAAAAAGTATTTTTAAATCAAAACATTTTTAATTTTCCTTTCAGTTGGACATGAACATTATTTTTCAGATATGTTTCCATTTAGGTACCCTTTTTAAGACTAAGATTATATAAATGTAGAAAATATTTTACTTCTCATGTAGAAAATATGCGGAAAATATAGTGGTCTAATTTTTAATGATATTGCAGTATATTTTCTTTGAAAAAATTGTAAAACTTCATAATTTCAGAATTTTTTTTCATATATAAATTGTTTCTTGAAAATTAGGCATTATTTAGAGGAAACATATTTTTTGTTCATTATATGCACAAATTCCTTTTATAGAAGCGTAAAAAATGTGGTACCATATTGTGCAACTGTTTTCTTTAAAATAGGTCTGAAAACAAATATATCATACAAACATTTCCATATTCAAATAAGAGAGAAAAAACTTTTCGATAAGAAATTATTTTAATATTTCTATAGAATGATTAAAATATCATTAATAGCCACATACAAAATCTAAGCTCCACTAATAATTTGAAAAGAGATATATCACAAAAATAAGCAGTCTTAGATATATTATTCCACTATTTCCCGCATGTCCTGCTACCTTTAAGAAATAAAGTTTAGAAGGGGCTAACTAATTTATTGTTACTTACTTTTTCACTAAAATCAACACCAGGATTATTGGCGATGGATTTTGAAATTTTAAGCCACGATCAAGGGATAAAGTAAGCACTCGACTTGGCACCCTCTTACTCAACTTCCACATCTCATTAACGTGAGGAATTTGAGCTCAGCAGATTTAAAAAACCCATACTAATATTTTCAATTTTTCTATCATGTTTTTTTTTTTTTTTCCAAAAAAAAAATTATTATTTTGATTCAATATTATGAATATTCCAAATAAAGCTTTTTTATTTAAAGGACAAAATAACTAAAGGAAATTACAACAATAAATTCTATAATTATTATTTGCTTTTTAAAAAGTTAAAAGTGCTTTGGAACGAGAAAAAAGTTTAAGGAATCTAAAAAATTTAATATCAGTTAGACACTTCATCGCATTAAATTAACTTTAACTATTTCTTAATTAGAAAAGTACAATAGGGAAACATCATCTGTTTATTTTGCAGACAAAGAACCTTACAGACGTATCACTTAACCTCTCTTCAAGGACCCCCTTTAAACCTGTTTAAATTCCTTTTAAATATATAGTAAAGAAATTGTAAAATATATTACAACTATCTTACAAAAAGTTTTGATGAAGAATAAATCTTAATTGAATTACACAAAATATCGCTACATGATTTTTTTATAGATTCTACAAAATAACACATTTGAGTAAAGTTTTCCATTTTTTATTAAATACTCTTATTAAGCATTAATTACTGTTTTGAACAACAAATATTACAGATCTACATTCCTCAGGCCCAAGGCAATTGAAACAGTAGAATTATAAGAAATAAATATATGCTTGATTGTGCGTGTGTGCGATTGATATCTTTACTAATGAAACATTCTTAAATGACGGCATATTGTATTACCAGATGGTAGATTTCGAAAACGTTATTCAGACGCTGTAACAATTGCTTCAAATGTACTGGTGAATCAATAACGACTCTAGTGGACCTCACAAGCTGTATTTGTCATTGAGCAATTAAAGTAAAGGTCATGGTTTTGATTTTTTTCTAATGCTGCTTTGGAGGCGGTCTAACGTGGGAGCACTTGGCTGACCGATAAAATGTAATTTCATTTAAGAATAATAGAGAGTAAGGAAATGAAGTGTTTGAAGCAGTTGTGAGGGTTATTGGCCGGAAAGAAGATTCGACATTTCTAAAATACTTAATTTATTTACAACACAAGTTTGATCAATCCAAGTTATGATAAGCACTCGATTAATAAATATGATGACAATTGACGAAG
This sequence comes from Nephila pilipes, assembly GCA_019974015.1. NCBI lineage: Eukaryota > Metazoa > Arthropoda > Arachnida > Araneae > Nephilidae > Nephila > Nephila pilipes. The sequence continues at coordinate 84,633 of BMAW01092873.1, forward strand.
TATGCGAGATATGAGAAGACTTTAAATACTTTAACACACTTACTAAATTTAAGAGCTCTGACTTCTTAACTATCTAATCTAGTTTCGATTGTCACCTTAAGTAATACAAATATCAATCACTAAATATTCATTGCTCCTCTAGAAGTCTATCCTATCTCTTGTTCCTCTACCTCTTGACCTGAAAGCTTAGAGTACATATGTATACAGTAGTTTTAATTTGCATGATCACGCTCTCTTCTTCGGAGGAAGCTTTCTAATAAAAATAATTTCTAAGGACCGAAAATTCCCCAAGAGGACTGTTATTGACAAGATCCAAGATCGTGGATAGAGCCATCACACAGTAAATTCCTACAAATGTGGATTTGAAAACAATGAGATGACAGATGTGTTGACCGAGGAGGCAAGATCACTCAATGAGAAAATTTCCAACCAAAAAATTTCCCCATCCTCTTTGAGGCAAATGCGATAGCAAAATATTAACTTAGAGATTTATCCAATACTTATTGACATAGTATGATTAGTTTTGATCGTCCTTCATTCAATATGCCATCGCAGAGTTTGACAAGTCTAACTCGTCAAGAGCTAGTTTCGTGAACACAATGCAGTATATTATCAGATTACTCAATTGCTTCACTCGTTCGTCGAATCCGATTTCTTTACAAAGTTCGATGCGTACCAATAATCTCGACAGTACCAATACTAAAGCTGCAGCCACATTTCAGTATATCAGAAAGGATATTAATAGCAAAATTCAGTTTAACAGTGATCTCGAGTGACGAATGCCATACTCGACATATCTGAGCTTAATAAAAATTGCAAATAATATCCGTAACATCTAACGACAACTACATATTCCACGTCTACATATTCCAAAATATTTTGAAATGTTTCATAATTTAAAGAACTAATAAAATATTACTTTATACTTTTATTTAATTTTTCTCAATCAACATTTTATATATCAAACTGATTAAATGTTAAAAACAATTTAAACTTCAATATAAAACGTTCTTAGTTTGCATATAACTGCTCAGTTGATCCAAACTAAATAGTATTTTTCGGACATATCAAAGCCCGTTTTACTGCTATGTAAAGGGTTTAAAAAGAGTCCGAGTACGCGAAAGTAACTAGCATAGAACAAAGACAATTATTAGACTAAAACATCTCATTCAGAGGTATAAAAATTAAAAGTGAGTGTTGAATGACTCTTTTGGTTGCATAAATTGCACAGATACTGAACTATCATCAAGCTTTTTTAAATGACCGGCGATTCAAGGACGGCGTTACAATTCAAGGATGAATCTCGAGAGGAAAAGCTGTATATTGATAACATCGTGCAGTTAGTGAAAATTATTATTTTAACTCACGGATATATAAAATTGATTTTGTGGAAAAATTTGAAAATAGGAACTCTTATGAGATTATTTTTCTACATTTTAATTGAAAGATTTACAACACCATGTTTTTTTATGATAAAAAATAACCAAATGGTCAGAATTAAAATTTATTACGACTTATGATCGTCGACTTATGATTTAGAACGACTTATGACCGTCAAGGCTTTAATCGAATTACTATTTGCGCTTCCTATTCCACAAAAAATCAGACTTCTGGAAAATTTTATATTGTTCCCCATCAATTTAACTGAGGATCAAATCTCATTATGGTGTAGAAGATAGAAGAAAGAGAACCGCCTCTTGAATCGTCCATACTTATTATATCGGACTTCAAAATTGTGAAACATATTACCATTAGAACACGAGTCCCACAAGGAGTGATTCATACCTTTAAAAAAATTCAGATTATTTTAAAAAAAGTGGTTGGGGGAGAATACTCTCTCTTATTTAACTATTAGTAGTATTACACATAATTCAGATTATTACTATATTTACACTAAGAAAGTATCTGTGATTTTTTAAAATGTAACAATACATGTTTTAATTGCTTTTATAGATATGACGTATGGCTATTAAATAACAGGACTGGAGCTGTAAAACATTTTATATTGATGTCATACATATTAACTTATTATACATATTTATTTTAAATATACACCTTTCCTCTATACCTACAACGCTCCCTGTGAATATTCCACTGTTCGGAATGGTGCTGGAAGTCTTTTTCAATCAGCTCTTACAGAATTGTTCCGCTTTCTCTTTTACAGCTTCAACGACTCAAATCTTGATCCTTTTAATGTAGATTTCTCCTTAAAAACAAATAGAAATCGCATGCCTCATGATCCCGCGAATAAGGCAGATGATCTAACACTGCTGTACTTGGCTAGAAACATCTTGACAGAAAATGTGGAATAAGCCGGTTCATTGTCTTGTTGGAATTATTTGACATAAGAATTCTTTGTAACGATGGTCAGATCGACGATCATACTTTACCGACGGTCAGATTACTGGTTTAAGATTCATGAGAAATTTCATAATTCGTTGCTCCCTAATCATTTTTCCATCGAAACAAAAAAAATTAACTATTATGCAAATGAAGATTGTTTTCCTGTACGGATTTGCTTATAGAAACGAGAAGCACTGCATTCGAAAGAGAAGGCTTAAAGCTAAATAGTTATCGGTCGCTGTCGTTTGGCACATACGTACTTCATCTGTACAGCGTTAATCTTGTTATAAAATAACCATACCATAAATTAAATTATATAAAGAAGAAATGTTTGTCATTTATAAATTTTTTTCGAGGGTAAAAACTCGATAATTCTGATTAGCGTTTACACTTGTTTCAAAATAAAAAAAAAAGTTTTGCATTCGAAGTAGAAGGTGTTCACATCAAGTAACTAGATGTGATTACTAGACTTTAAATTTGATGGTATACAAATTCCTGTAATCGATAAATTATAAAGAAATGTAAATTATTTGTTAATAGATTTATATGTTATTTTTAGGTATAATCAACTGGTTGGAATAATGCATGAGCTAGTATTGCTTCATTACCTAAACTCCCAGTATAAATGGAAATTCTGTTTGATTCCTATTAAACTTCTCTTCAAATAACTATTTCTCCTCCCCTCTACCATTCCTTGTGACAGTTCTTTTTGGCAACATAAGCTATGAGTATTTATTGATTGCTTGTTTATTAATGTGCATGCGTCGCTATAAAAAGCAACATGAGAGCTAATGGCGAAGAAACCTTTTGAACCTCGATTTAGTGACGAGGACGACAATTGAAGAAACTCAACTATGTTCCTCCTTCTTCAAGCTTCCAGACCTTACCAACGGAAGGAATTGGAACTCTTCAGCATATTTAACTTTCATCAGCCCAACTACACGGTGAGCGGTCAATGGCATCAAGATTTGAGCCCACGAATCGATGCAAACAACATTTGCGAGTTCGCAACCATGACCACTAGGCTACCTCGGTCACTATCACTATCGTGACTCACGAATCTCTTAAATCGTAAATTTGTCACCTGAATTAAACGAATCTGTATCATGTATTATGATCATGAGTAATTCGGAATACTTTTCCATATAAGACAAACAGCTTTCAAATAGATTTTGTTTTTCAAAATTATTAAAAAACATTTCACATTCTCTTTAAAGCATTAAAGCTGAATATAAGTGAGTATTGATAGAATATAAGTGAGTATTTAAGCTAAAAAAACTGATCCGTATTAGAATTCTTAAGAAAAATGTAGATTCACATTGAACATCTCTGAATTTTGCCGTTCGAATTAACTTCATCCTGAAATTGATTAGTTATTAAGTTCGCCCTTAGAAGCAACTCGAGGACTTACCAACAGATCTCGTTATTTTGAATCTTCATCGAGTGACGAGAATGACATCTAACCCAGCAATTCCCACTCCAAAGTCCCCCACCACACCAATGAGAAGAATTGGAATCCTAACAGCTTTAATGTACATTGGTCCCTCTACAATAAGGGTTATCAGTGGAATCTGGGCTTGATTGATTGGTTATATTAAAATCGCATTAGAGGCAACACGAGATATATTATTAACGGACATCGTAAATTTCAACCTGGGTCAAATGACGAGAGTTACACCCGAACTGTCACCTCCCTCTCCTAACTTCTACACGATGTAAACGGGAGAGCTTTGAGCCTCGACATATTTAACGTGCATCAGCCCCGTCTACACGACGGGTCTTTCGTGGCATGAAGGCTGGAACTCACGATTCGAAGAACTCCGTCCGCCGTCAGTCTACGACCATGACCCATAGATTACCTCGATCACTCAGTTGGAACGGAAAGAATCGAATTTGCGCAAAAATTTTAATTTCCATGACGCATCATAGAACGCTATATACCTTATTTTTCATGTAACGATTCCCAGAATGCAATGATAATATTATAGCATGTAAGGTCCTGTGCAACTTAATATAGAACAACCTCTTTTAAACCAAAGGACGATCTTTCCGTTAAACTGGATCACTTTAAAAGACTGCAAGATAAAGGTTCTGTGTCTAAAACCAAAGCAATTGGGTTGCATTGATCTCAAAAATAGTCACAACTAGAATATCCAATAATATCCCATTTGCTTATGTTACCATATTAAATTTTTCTAGTTATATGAAATGCATCTTTAAAAAGTGCTATGACAGTAAAGACACAAAAGATACATTAATGAATAATATATCTCATTAAGCAATTCTCTTTTAGTTATATTTACAACATAGTTTTATATTCTGGGCTTCTCTTAGAAGTTTGGTCCTATATCATTGTGGGGCCGCGGTAGCCAAGTGGTCAAGGTCTCGGACTCGCGGTAAGTGGTTATCGTCGATTGTGGGTTCGAGCCTTGATGCCTTTATAGACCCGCCATGAAGCCATTGCACGTTAAATCAGTCGGGGTCCAAAGTCGTCCCGTGGCGTGGTGTGAAAGTTAGGAAAGGGGGCGTTCCAGCTCAGGTGTTGCCCTCGTCACTTAACCGAGATTCAAAATTATGAGATTTGTCACCCATAGCCATCGTGTTGATTCTAGTGTTATGTTAATAAAACCGAACCATTCCTATATCATTGCCAACGTCCTAATGGTAATCTGCAGTTTTATGTTTCTTATTCAAATAAAATGAAATTAATCAGTAAAACATGCAAATTTATATTAGCTGACTAACATGAAAATGCTCTGCACTGAGTTGCATATCTAAAAAGTGTACAAAAGCTCTACGAGAGAAATTTACGAGTTGATTTAATTTTCGTGAGCTTTGATTCGTAACTTTTTAAGTCATTTGCAGTTCTGAAAAAAAAAAATGTGTGTTCTATTAGCGATATCTAGAAAATTAGATTAGTTCCAGTGGGATTGGATTTTATTTTCGTGTTTGATAAGTAATATTTTGCTTACAATTCTTTGCATTTCATAGTTTTTTAAATAAATATTAATGCATGACATATAGATTAAAAATATTTATGCATGTCGAATTTATTTATTTTAAATCTGTCAAATCTTAATTCTTGTTTCGTCGTAATTCTTAATTTCAATAAGATATACTGAGTGAGGCTTTTTTGTAAGGTTCTTAAATTGTTCATTTAAAAAATAAGTTTGAGAATAATCAAATTGAACAATTTAACTATCATAAATGGGAAAAGTTTGGAAAAATTAACTAGAGTTAAGGAACTTTTTCATATTTTAACTTGGTTCTAAATTTACTGCGAGCATGATGATAATCTTGATACTTAAGGCAAATGCATAATTAAACTATACATATAAAATGGAGGAATATTAAAATATCTAATATTACAGCTCATGCGACTCTTATTGTCATTTGTTTATCAAATCATTCGTATTTCGCAAAGTATATAACATATATTGGATTAAAATTGATCCAAAACTTATCAACTGAATGTTGCTTTAATAGTAAAAAAAAAAAAAAAAAAGTGAATTGTATACCTTTATAGCTTGAATTTTGTAGTTTAAGTTGATACTTCTAATTACGATGTACAATTTTGAAAACTAAAGTAAGTTTACTACTGAAGAATACTTGAATTTACTCTAATAATCACATTAATCCGTTGCCTAGTTGAACAAGGTGCATAACTTAGTATTTAGATGTATCTCATTCTGAAATGAGAATGGGGGGGGGGGCAGTAACTATGAATCTAATTCCAAATATTGTGATGTCTCCTATAGAGAAACTGTGCTCCGGGTCATCGTTCCCAGTAAGTGCTATCAACAAAACGATGTCCATAATTGCGCTTACTTTCAAATTAAAATACCTTACATTTGCTTGAGTGAACTAAAATATTTCAATTGCACTAACTAAACTCTATGCATTCTTTTCAGATTTCCTTTTCAACAATGTCGGCTACTTCGGTTTTAAGTTCCATAGTTATATTTTGCTTGCTTGTGAATATTAACAATGCTCAAAATGAAATATTTGAAGCCAAGCTTGTGGACAAATCTAGTCTGTTGATAAACAGCATGATGGCTCTACTTGCTCGAAATTCTGGAGAAAGTAGAAACGGTATCATTCCACAAGAAACCAAACGGCATACGTGTAGAGTTTTAAATGCATTGTAAGTTATCTTAAATTTTAATGGTGTTTTCGTTCCTTTCAAAAGCTGTGAATAACTTGCATATTTTTTTTTTTTTTTTTAGATATAGGACTGCGAGACAGAAGTATCCAAACTTGCGAAGAGAAATTTTGTCGGCTGAAATGAAGAACACGCTGTCCAACTGTGCCGAGCGTGACCTCGGAATATTAGACTTTAGCCAACCTTTTATCTTTCCTGGTAAGATCATTTGCATTCGTTAAGCTTCTGAGCTTATTTCCAGTAACTTCTCTACAAAGTCTGAACATAAATTTCAGAAAACCACTATTGTGGCCTTTATAAACTCGAATTATGATTAAAGCTGGATAAAATTGTAATCTTCTCGATTGAAGGGAATTTATCTATAGTAGACGATTCATTAACTCAAAGTTCTGCAATAGGAAAATGATGCTTAATTTGAATTGGAATGCGTAAATTTACTTATATTTTTCACGTAATGATATCTGATAATTACCTAAAAGTTATAATTATGGAATGGTAATGACTTCAAATCCCTTGATAGGCGACACTATAAGGATTCTAGTTAAGTAAGGGAATCAAGATTTTGAAGATCTTAGTGCTCTTTCTTCCTCATTGAGTTTGCGTATTCTGGGTTAGTATAAGTGATGTGCTTCAGGAGTACTAAAGTATTCCTTCGCAGTTTTCGATCCTCTTAGTCAAACTTTCTCCTTTTAGTCTACTGTTCTCATAAATGTTTGGCACAGTATAGCCAGACTCGACGCTTGCTCCTCAAACATTCACTCATTAATACACCGTATAACAGAGCTAATGTACGTTAGATCTGGTCGAGGTGCCGAAGTTTGGAGAGGGAGATACCTGCTCAAGTGTCATTTGACCAATATTCAAAATCACCAGGTTCCACACTAATGGCTACCCATGTGTAGTCTGGGTGTAAATGATTAGACCCATTGTTGTTCATCCATGTCTTAAGAGGAGATTCTAATAGGAAACCAGTGTTTGGGGTATAGCCGGATATCCTGCCCCTGGAAATATATCGGGGGACTGGCTCTCCAAGTTGGGGACCTGAGGTGATGGTATTTAGGTAGGTGAGTGTGACCGAGGATGACAGAATAGTCTCACTGTAGCTCATGCATGTCGTAAAAGGCGACTAAAATGGGTACCCAGCGTCTGGGGATTATATCAGGGGACCTCAGGGACTTGCCTTCTTCAGGTAAGTACGGGCATCATGACCCCGAGGCACCTTAGTGATCTTTTTCTTTCCCATGGGGTTTACTGTCTTTGGTAAACACGGGTGGCGCACTCCCGGGATAACCTAGCGATCCTTCTCTATTTTCGACCCTCTTTCTTGTCAACCACTTTTACCTTTTTTTTCAACTTCACGTCTAGACCACAGTTTAATCTTGTTTGGCGCAGCATAGCCATATCTGGCTCTTATGCCAATAAACTTTACAATCACTCACTCACTTAGGTAGGTGAATCGTGACCCAGAGGGATCTTGAATATCTTTCTCATGGAGATTAGTCTTTGGTACCCATGCGCCCCAGGGATATCCTGGAGATCTTAATCTATTTTTAACCCTTGTCAACAAATTTCTTTTTCCGCTTCTTCGAAAGTCTAGATTACCGCTTTATCTTGTTTAGCATTGCAGGGCCACAACTGTCTCTTGAGTCATGATAAAAATATCATTCGTTCATCCACCCCAATACCACTGATGTTGATTCTAAGTACAAGTTTGTTTCTTAATCTTTCAAAATCACTAATGCTAAAACAATTGCAAGTTCAGGTGAAAATAAATCTAAAACTATTGTAGTAATCTAAACTATTTACAAATCCGGAAACTATCTACAATCTTTTAGCTGTGAAGTGCAGCAAAATATATTTTTCAATGTTTTTAATTCTTAGTACGCTGAATTAATTCCAAGTTTGTCATAATTTACACTTCTACGAAATTAGAATAGAAATTTATTAAACTAAACCTGCCAATCGGATGGAGTTGCTTACAGCTATTGTGATAATTTAAGTTAATGCGTAGTTTCCATTGATCTCAAAGGCAACTTAAATTTCTAAAGCCGGTACCCGTACTTTTTATTGCACAAGTGCAACAAAACTAAAACAGTACCGTTTATATACAAAGACGCGGCTTGATAGTAAACAAAAACGTATAGTGAAATTCAGTCTATGTAACCCGTGTTGTGATCAGGAATGACAGAATAGTCCCACTGTAGCTCATGCATGTCGCAAGAGGTTACTAAAATGGATACGCAGTGTCTGGGGGGTATAGCCGGGTACCCTGCCCCTGGGAATTATATCAGGGGACCTCGGGGACTTGCCTTCTTTAGTTAAGTACGGGTAGCATGACCCCAAGTCACTAGAGTGATATTTTTCTTTCTTATAGGGTTTACTGTCTTTGGTAATCATGAAGGATGCCCCCCGGGTTATACTGGCAATTTTTCTATATTGTCGACCCTCCTTGTTGACCTATTTTGTCTTTCAATTTTTTTCTCGTCTAGACCAGTTTCATCTTGTTTGGCGCAACATTGCCACATCTGGCTCTAGCGCCAATAAAATTTACAATTACTCGCTCTCCGTCTTTTTTCTTGGCAGTAATTTGGATTTCAGATGATTTTCGCAGATTTCATTCGAGTTTAATGAATTTTGAAGTATTAGTTATGGTTCGTCGATGACTCTTGCACCTCAATTCCATTGTCACGGTTTCACCTTTAACTTTTGTTGTCATAAGGTTATTTGCTTTGTAATCTTAATATTGCTTAAGTCGCCATAAGTAGAGAATACAGCAATGTATATTCTCCTTAATATAAGTCTCCATCTAATAAGCTGCACTCGATGAAGCCGATCATTGGAGAATGGCCTGTTGTTCCAATGCGAAGAGCAGATGTCGGATTGAATCGCCTTCGCATTGGACATACTAGATTTACGCATAGACATATTTTTGGAGAGGGTGCTCCGACGTGTCCTTTCTGCCGTGTTCCTTACACGATTCACCACAATTTATTAGTGTGTCCTGTTTTTGATCATCGCTGCATATTTTTCAGTCATCTGTTTTAAACCTGTCTGACTTGGTGGGATTTTTCCTCCCACCACAACTTATTTGCTTTTTAAAACATTGGCCTTTTACACCAAATTTGACTTTAACTTTTATCTTTTTTTTTGCTTTGTGTTTGTTTGATATTTTGTTAAACTAATTTTAACACTCGTTTGCGCAACATAGCTTGCCTTGGGTCTTGAGCCATATAACCCTTCAATCACTCTCCCCTTAATACAGAAATTATTATAGGCTAATGATACTCAAGTGTATTAATTTATCGTTACTTGCAATTGTATTATCTATTCCATGAAATGTAAAATTTTATGAGAAAGCGTAACAAGGATGGGTAAGTCTTGAAGGTTATTGTATAAAATAGTAGCTGAGAGATTAAATTTCGTTCTTTCAACTATGCATCGACTCGGTAATCATTCAAATTGACAACCCATACTCTTGGCAACGATGTAGTACTACCTAGAATAATTTTTAACCAAATTAAATTGAAAAGCCGAATACTTCATAACGGGGTAATGGGAATCCTATGTATTTCTATATGTAAAGAAATTCCCTCTCGTGGAATCGGCAAATACGAAGAGTAAATACCTTAATTTCACCCTCGATTCCATTAAACTAACTCTTAATAAATTTAATTCTTAAAGCATCTTGAAATATTAATAAATTATCTTGTCTAAATATTTTAATTGGATGACGGCAATTATTGCAAATTTATAATTTAAATTCTCGGTTTAAAAGGAATAGCTTAAAAATAAGAATTTTTTCAGTTAAAACCGATGAAAACTTATCAAGTATATTGGTGAAATTGTATTACAAGAGTGTTTTATTTAAATATTCACCGTTTCAGGCACTAATTACTGTGGCCCCGGAAATATTGCCGAAAATTACTATGATTTGGGTACCTTCAACGAAACGGACGCCTGTTGTCGAGAACATGATTATTGCGATGACATAATCAGACCAGGAAGAACAAAGCATAACCTTATTAATCCGTTTGGAACCACGAGGTATGTCACATTCCGTACAGAGACCTAAATTGGTTGAATATTAAATCGATGTGAAACAATATCCTTGGAGGTGTAGCAGCCAGTTCGGGTGCTGTCCTTTTTTTCTTGACTGAGGCTCAAAACGTAGAGTTCCGTCACCAATAACCCATGTGTTGCTTCAAAGTGCTTAATCCTTTTAATATATTACGAATGTTAGATTAGAAAACATCATTTTGTTAGAACTTTAAGCTCTCTATTTTTTCACGACTTCATTAAAAATGATAACCCTCAGGGGCTTTCCATCTACAGGCAAGTAAGAGATTAAGCCCGAGGCCTCTAGTGATTTTTTTTCCAATGGGCCTTGGTCTTTGGTAAACACTGGGGAAGCTCCTCTTGCATACCCAAGTGATCCTTCATGTTTGGCCCTCCTTACTTAATCTAGAATTTCCCCATTTTTATATTTCTGGATCAGTTGTATCTTCCTCGGGGACTTGCCTTCTTCAGGTAAGTATGGGCTTCACGAACCCGAGGCACCCTAGTGATCTTTCTTTCCCATGGGGTTTACTGTCTTTGGTAAATACGGGTGACGCACTCCTGGGATACCCTAGCGATCCTTCTCTATTTTCGACCCTCCTTCTTGTCAACCAGTTTTACCTTTTTTTCAACTTCACGTCTAGACCACAGTTTAATCTTGTTTGGCGCAGCATAGCCATATCTGGTTCTTGCGCCAATAAACTTTACATTCACTCACTCACTCACTCACTCACTCAGTCAGTTGTATCTTGCTTAGAGCAATACACATCTTATTCTTGCACCATTAAACTTGGTTATCATTCATTTGAAAGCTAAATAGAATGCGAAATACTTCTATCAAAGAAAATTTACGGCATTAGTTAAGTCTTGTAAATATATTTGGCTCTTGAAAATTGAAAAATGAGGACAATTTGTCGACAGAAATTCAAAATATTCTTAATTGCTAGCAATAATATAAATGTAATTTTATGAGTTTTAAAATTCTTTGAGTGATATGGCTATTATATGGGATATTCATTGTAATGTTTTGGACAGATACGAATGTGTTCCAAAAGCTTAGAATTTCAACAAATGAGAAATTGGAACTTTCGTTTATAATGAACGTAACTTTATTGCTGGTGTAAAGTATTCCTGAATTGGCTCTGTTGCTTTAGTATTCTAAGAATTTGGGCTGGTGGGGAAAATACAAGAGGCAATACTTTTTCGTATTAATTTTATAAATTCCATAAATGCAACAAAAACTAGACTGTTGATAGGTTTCGTAGCTAAGCATATTTATACTAGGAATCTTGTCATTCTATTCGTTCAAGAAACTGCGTAAGTTGCATGACTGGAATTTTGATGCAAACTTAAAGAATTCTGCCACGAAATAAATTGTTAATATTAAATGCAAAACTGTTTCCAAATCTTGCAGAAGCTATTTTGATACGCAATTAGTGACATAATGATCTGCACTTCTCGGGATAATGTATTGTGCTAAAACTTAGAATGGAATGCATGACTTATTTCATTTCCTTCGTGTTATTTAAGTGTTGCTCTTTTAATGTTTCGATCTCCAATATACAAACGATTGTTTTCCTAAATTCTTTATAGATTGCATTGTAGATGTGACCAGGTACTTCGTGAATGCTTCAGAAAAGTCAACAGCGTGGTTTCGAATACAGTGGGCTACATATTCTTTTCAGTTCTACAAACTCAATGTTTTGACTTTGATTACCCAGCGTCTGGCTGTTTGCTTTGGAGGCGGTAAGGAAAATTATTTGACTTATAATTTACACCTAAACTGTAAATTATCAAATTTATATGAGAAAATTTAACTCTGATTCTCAATATAATAAATTAAACCAGTTTACCATAACTGTTCTTGGTAAGAAAGCTATTTTCAATAGATTCAAATTATTATGAAAAGTTAATATAATAAATATTGAATATTCTAAAATCTAGATCGTGCAAAAGGAGTTTCTCCTGAAATTTTTGTCTATTTAGCCTTAAAATTATGAAATTAGATTTTCTCATTCTCTTGGCTTCAAAGTATTGCTCCTAACTTAGGATAGCATTTCCTACTTGAAAATATTACAAGATTTTAACTATTTAAAAGAAAAACCAAGCCAAAATTGAAAGCTAGTAATAAGTAAGCATTATAATTAAATTCTTTCAACTCGTAAACCTTATACTAATTGGAATTTGCGTAATTACGTCTTGTCATTAAGATGCCAAACCATTTGAATTTCTTAATGCATTTTTGGTTGTGAAGATCTTTTTAACGTCTACTAATAAGAACTTTCAGAGATGTATGCGAGGACATTTAATGTATGTTAGTAAATCGGTGAACTTTAAATATTTCTTACATTAAAGTGACTGTTCCATAATTAGAGCTCACTCATTTAACAAAAGGAAAGTATTTTATTAATTGTATGGATACATTTCAAATAGAAATGAAACGCAAATTTTCTTGATAATGTTAGTTTAAGTTTGCGTCGATCAATATTTAAGTACTCTTTATTTTTATAAAATGTTAAAAGTAAATTTTAATCGTAACTCTTAGCGAGTTATTTTTATAAAACTAACATCATGTATCTTAATTAAATTACCTGGGATTCCAATGCTTATTCATTATTTACGAATCGTTATTTCAAAATAATTCTAGAAAGTTCACTCTTTTTGACTGAAAAACTAGGCAGCTTCATGTGCCTAAATGGGGGAAACCCCCCACCATAACTCATTTGCTTTTTTAAAACTCATTGGCCTTTTACACCAAATTTGATTTCTTAATATTTTTAACCTGTATAGCTACCGTTTTGTGTTTCGTATTTTTGAAATTATTGATTCATTTTAACAAATGTTTGGCGCAGCATGGCCTATTTATGGCTCTTGCGCCATTAAAACCTACAGTCACTCACTCGTGTGCCTAAATTTACTTATGTTCCTTGTCGGACACCTTAAGCAAAGTTTCATTAAGTTCTTGAACATGGCTTGCTTTTACCGTATAAGTTGAACTTATTCCAACCAGTTTATTAGGTTTTAATGTGTAAGAATTTCCGAGATTCGTAACATTTACGAAACGAAAGGATACTTTACGAATACCTGTAGGAGGTGTCTAATAAGTTGAGTGGTTAAGTCTAAATGTGTGTATTTGTTTCAGGGGCTCGGCAAGAATGTATTGTGTTAAATATAAACTAGATGAAGATCAGCCCAAAAAGTGGCAGTGGTTTGATCAAGAGCCGTACTTATGATCCAGAAGACTAGAGTCTATAAATTTTACTATTTTATATGCATGACTAAAGATATTTATAAATATTTTAGCATCTGTAAATGTATAGTTCAATAACGTTTATTAAAATAAATGCCTTGACGTCTTATTCGAATCCTTTTGAATCTTTATTTGTAGTTTTATGTTCCCAAAATGGCAAACTAATTTATGTATTCTCGCTCGATACCTTAAGTTTTTACTTTTTAATTTTCTACTATATAGATCATTTGTCTCTGTTATAATTTACCACTTTAATTTTGAAGATAAGAGTTTCAATAATCGGTGTGAACTTGCATCTAATAAGTCTTTACGTCAAATATATTTCAACGATATAAATCCAAAATGTATTAAAATTCATTAATTTGAGCTGTATAGGTAAGATAAATGATCAGAATGCTCAAATTTTCAACCTAAGTGAAAATTTCCATGTAAGAGAGGGAGAATCAAGAATTCACTGCAATCCTAGAGCTAATGTAACTCATTCAATACACACAAGCTTCTCAAATAGGGATACCAAAATTCATCCAATAGAATTTAATCCAAACAATCTTATGCGCTACAATATGGTTATTGAACGTTAAATGAATGAGAATTAAAACTGAAAGATGGAACAAATATTTTTCTTTGTAGTCTATATTCCCGAATTATATTCTAAATTAGTCGCTAAGACCCTCGTGTATCTACAAACTTGATTCAAACCAACAGATTACCGTAGTCTTGGATTAGTACCCGGAAAATTGTCGGTATATGGTATCAACATAAGCCTGACATTCAACACTGCTGAACTTCAAACGACTCGCTTTGATATCTTGTATTATGGAATTTAAGTTAAATTTAAAGGTAAATATTGATTTAAAGAATAGTATTTGAAAAGACTTAAAATGCAGAATCTGTCGGGGAAACTGGTCCGAATGAATTTACGATGGCCACTCGCTTTGTACTCGGAGTCCTCATTGCTTTACGGGAAATTAGAATAAGCTATAAAATTCTAAGCAATCGCTACAATGAAACAAAAGAACTAAAGTGTGTATAAGAATTTTTTCGGGAAATTATTTTATATTTTGTTCTTTTTCGCTCTTTGCCACATAGAAATATTAGTTTTAAATTTAAATATTTTCCTTTTTGGTAGTTATTTTAAATTCTTTAGCAAATGTTTAGTTTTGCATTTGAATAATGTATTGTTATCTAAACGTATGTGCAAAATTTTATGGCTTTCGCTTATGTGGCAGTCAATAAGAAAAAAAGGATTTGTGTATATACGGTGCTCAATGCAAGATAATAGATTTGGTGTTTAAATGAGCTTTAGCTTAAAGATTAAAAACAAGATACGCGTTTATCGACAAACGATTTTTACTTCGACGTAATACATAGATTGTTAAAATTTTCAAATAAGAGAACGAGCATTAAAGAAATTATAAGTCAGATGAATGACTTTTCAGTTAAACGGAGAAGGTACTTAAACGTTAACGAATACATATCATCTTGGCAAGGATGTGTTTCAGTTACAAGACTTCAGTCGCAGGTTCGAACCTTGGCTATCGAAGACCCGCCGTGTAGCCGGCGTTGATGCACGTTAAATCTGTCGTGGCTCAAAGTTGTCCCGTGGCGTGGTGTGGAAGTAAAGATAGGGGTGTGCCAGATCGGGTGTCGTCCTCGTCACCTGACCGAGGTTCAAAATTACGAGGTCCGTCGCCAATAGCCCTCGTGTTGCTTCTATTGCAACGTTAATAAAAACTAAACTTCAGTTATAAGACGGTACAAAGATTATCTTGAAACATCTTTGAGAAATAAAGGTACTAATCTATTAAAGTTGAGTTTTGTTGCCTTGCGTTCTAGTTTTTTTTTTTTTTCCTTACTTCGACCTAGTGATAAAGTTCCTATGCGTTATAAATTACGGACGGAGTAGCTGCTATATATTGTTATCCGGTTCCTAGAAAGTGGTGCCTTCAGACTTGCCATTTTTCTGAGAACATGATTCCGGGCACGTTAGTTATTTTTTTTTACCCGTGGTGGGATTATTATCATTGGTATACAAGGGTGTATTTTCAACCTCATTGTCAACGTTTTTCAAACGTTTGATCTTTATAAGAAAACTATACATTTGAAGAATTTACAACTTCAGTCTACAGATATTTTTTAATTCGTAAGCCGTGTAGTAGAGCAGATTCATGTTAAATCTTTCAAAAGTCCATATTATCCTAAGGTATATAATTGAAATTTGAAGAAAGGTTTCTTTCTCGGATACATGGGTAACGCACACTGAGATACCTAGGTGATACTCTATTTTCGACCCTCCGTCCGGGTATGACAGAATAGTCCCACTGTAGCTCATGCATGTGGGCTGCAGTAGCCTAGTGGTCAAGGTCGTGGACAAGTGGCCGGCGGTTTTCCTTCAGTCGCGAGTTCGATCCTTGGCCACCAAAGACCCGCCGTGTAGCCGGGGCTGATGCACGTTAAATCTGTTCGGGGCCCAAAGTCCTCCCGTTGGCGTGGTGTGGATGTTAGGAGGGGGTGCCAGCTCGGGTGTCGTCCTCGTCACTTGACCGTGGTTCAAAATTATGAGATCCGTCGCCAATAACCCTCGTTTTGCTTCTAGCGCTATGTTAATAAAAACTGCAAAAAAAAAGCCCATGCATGTAAGTAAGAAACTAAATTGGGTTCACAGCGTCTGGGGGTACAGCCGGGCACTATTCCTCTGTGGATTATATCGGGGGTCCTCGGACACTTGCTTCCTTTAGGCAAGTGCAGGTATCATGACCCCCGATACACCATAGTGACATTTTACTTTCCTATGGGGTTTACTGTCTTTGGTAAACACGGGTGATACACACGGCGTTACCCAAAAAATTCTATATTTTCGACCCTCCATGTCATCCAATTTTTGTTCGATTTTTTTCACATCTAGACTACAGTTGAATTTAGTTTGGCGCAGCATTGCCATATCTGGCTCTTGTGCCTATAAACTATATATTAACTCTTTCGACCCACCTTGTCAATCCAGTTTTATCTTTCAAGTGTTTCCAACTTCTTGATCGTAACTCTTTCTTGTTTGCCGCATCCTGGTCATATATGGCTCAAGCGCCATTAAGTTTGATCACAATAACCTAGTGGTCATGGTCACGGACTCAAGGCTTTAATCAAGCCGTAGGTTCGATCCTTGATGCCACTAAATGCCTGACTAAACCCCCAAGTAGCAGGGGCTGATGCATGATAAATCTGTCGTGGCGCAGTCCTTCCGTTGGTATGGAGTTCCCAGCATCTGGGGGTATAGCCGGGTATCCTGCGACTTAGGATTATATCAGGGGACCTCGCGGACTTGCCTTTAGGCAAGTACGGCCATCATGACCCCGAGACACCATGGTGATCTTTCCTATGGAGTTGACTGTCTTTGGTAAACACGGGGGACGCACCCACGAGTTACCATAGCGATCCTTCTCTACTTTTGACCCTCCTTGTCAACCAATTTGTGTCTCATCTTCAATTTCTTCTCGTCTAGACCACAGTTAAATCTTGTTTGATGCAGCATAGCCATATCTGGCTCTTGCGCCAATCAACTTTACTTTCTCACTTGACCCTTCTTGTCGATCAATCTTTTTTCATTCTTTTAACGTCTAGACCAGTTTTACCTTGTTTTGGCGCAGTATGGCTTTATCTGGCTCTTGTGCCAATAAAACATCTATCATCATCGATTGGTAGTGAAGTTCAAACAAAGGGTGATATTCCGTGTGCCGTCCTCTTTACTGGATAGAGAGGTTCGAGGTTTGTCGACAATAGCCCTGGTGTTGCTTCAAGTGCGACAATAATAAAAAAAAACTAATATATCAACAGATGCAAGATGGTTACAAAAAATTATGCAACACCTCCATACATTTTAAAATATTCTACAAGCTTCAAGCTCGTCTTACTCGTATAATTCTGTTTTAGACTTGTCACTCCCGTTCGTAGTATACTACCTTCAACTTCTATATAGACAGCCCATTGTCACTTACTGTTCCACTTTTAGCGAGTCTCCCTCTAGCGACATCTTTCCTATTTCCACTAAAATTGGATATTTGAAGAGCGTCAGTGAGATTCAAGTCTTGTTCACGGAAATCTAGGAAATAAGGGCGATGTAAGAAAACAAAATAAAATTTTGTAAGGAAGGAAAAATAACGGAATCCAAAAATCTGGAAAATGTTGCTATGATGTAGAAACTTTCAGAGCATTCAGTTTCAGACTTCCTTGACTTGTTTGACGAACCCGCTTATTCGCATTCTATTGGTCTTGGGTAAACACGGGTGTGGCGGCCCTGGAACTCCCTAGAGATACTTATCTATTTTAACTATATTTGCCAAACTTATCTTTTCAACATTTTTTCAAACTCCCAGACCACAGTTGCATTTTGTGTGGAGCAGCATTGCCGCATCTGGCTCTTGCCACATAAATTTCAGTCTCATTCACTCGCAACCTATTCTGGAAACAAATATAAGATTATAAATTAGACAATGAGTTTTCTTTTTCTCGCAGATTATCTTTAAACCAGGCAAGTAACCTCCAGGTCCATCAGTTCGTGACGTTGGGCTATTCGCGGTTTTCTCTTCACTAACCTTGGAAGGACTTTCAATTAAGATTGATCGCTTTTGCTAAACAACCTTTGCCCAACCAAGAATAAAAAGGGAATATTCAAATCACAAGCAAGTAGAAATGAAGTGAAGCAAGGGAGTTAGGAAATATATTAATTCAGCTTGAGTCTCGATAGAGAGGTCGAGTGGTTCTGGCGTTTGGCAATTGTTCCAGAGTCGGGGTTGAAGTCGGAGCCGGGAATTGTTACAAGTTTTATGTTGGTTAATGTATGCTAGAATTCGAGACAGCCTCATTTTGATATTGGTGGTAAGAGTCAGTTTATTACTGATAGATTGAGTTAATATAGTTAAGGCCTTGTTTGGGAGAGCATTTATAATTGTCATTACATTAGCATTTATCCAATAAATACAGTGTGTATTTGTCTAACGTCTCTTTGATTGACATTGAATTTTAGTGTTAATACATTGAGTTTAGCTATGGCACAAGAGGCGAACACAAATGGTTTGTTGTCACAAGTTTACAGCCAATGAATAATCTAACCCCATTGGCGCGCTTTTCAGATACCTTCGAGTCTGCTTCAGACGAAATTTTTCAGGGGCCATCTTCATAAGCATTCGCGCATGTCGAGGCGTCATAAATTTGCTTTCTTTTATGAAATGCACATAAATATTTTGTTTGAATGGTGTAAAGAATTTCTGTTAAGATCAGAGAATGTTCTTTTTTCTGTTTGTATATAACACTCCGCAACACTGAAAATAACACACTAAAAAAGATCTTCAAATTGAAATCTGTATCTATATGTGTATTAGATGAGACTTGCTTCTGAAATCAACACAGACAAATACAGAGCAACTTCAAAAGCGCGATAAGTCACGTCTTGCTGCAAAGTGTCTCAACACGTTCCAGCTTTGAGTTTAATAGACACCAATGTTGTCCTGAAACAGATATCGTATATATCTTGAACAGCCAACTCCAAATCATGTAAGGGGTAACACTGCATTATCTGCCACTTAATGGTAGGGCTGGAGAAACACCCACTGTAATTAATTCATTTGTTTTTTAAGAAAAATTGGCATTTTACATAATATTTGAAATTTCAATTTAAAAATAGAACAAGGTTATAAAAAATTAATTTATGTATAATAGTTTTTAATCCTTTTCAGAAGTGTTTGGCACAGCATAGCCTGCTTTGGATCTTGCATCATTAAAAACACGGGCGTTAGAAGTCCCTAACAATCCTAGTTACTCTAGCGATCCTTCTCTATTTTCGACCCACTTTCTTGTCAACCAAATTTGTCTTTTTTCAATTTCTCAATGTCTAGACTACAGTTAAATATTATTTGGCGCTGCATTGCCATATTTGGATCTTGCGCCATTAAAATTTACATTCCCTCACACACTTGTGTCAAGAAACTCAACAATCACTCACTATCTGGCATTTTTTGTGGCACTCACTACTGGTCCCACAAATGCTCTGTAAGGGCCAAGTTCCAGGAATGGGCCGGCCATGGAAGTCTGAACACGATGCACAAAGTTTTCAGCTGTTAGAGCTCGATGCACAAAGTTTCATCTTGTTGAAAATGTAACCCCTTTAAGACAAATTGGGGAAAATGTTCCACTTGGGGTGGAAAAATATCAACATAACGCTGGCTCTTTTAAGATTCTACGTATCACAGTTAGTGGACAATAGCTACTATAGGCTACTGCTCCCTAGAACATCACGCCTACTAAGCTGCCAGTGTGCCTCATGGTAACGTGGGAGGAATTGTACCGGTCACCGGGGCTCATCCACACCCGTGCGAGGGTCGCTTGCACTTCGATATTCTTGAGTCTTCGTCTTACTCGTCTCTCCCGATTCTGCTCTCCGCAAGTGAATACAATCTCGTTTCCACTGCTCCAACATGTTCAGATGGCACAATCCGAATGTATGATTTAACGAGCAACACAGCACGTCGACTAGCATGTGGTTTTCATGCCGTGGCCGCGGTAGCCTAGTGGTCTTGCCATTGGCAGAAAACATATCTTGTCTTATTAGACATCATTCAACTATTTTGTAGACCCGTGTGTTGACTGGGAATGACAAAATAGTCCCACTGTAGCTCATGCATGTCCTAAGAGGCGACTCAAATGTGTACCTAGCGTCTGGGGGTATAGCCGGGCACCTGCTCCTAGGGATTATATCAGGGGAACTAGGGGACTTTCCTTCTTTAGGCAAGTAAGGGGATCATGACCCCGATGTACCCTAGTGATCTTTTTCTTTCCCATGAGGATACTGTCTTTGGTAAACATGGATGACGCGCCCCCGGAATACCTTAGCGATCCTTCTCTATTTTCGACCCTCCTTCTTGTCAAGCAATTTGTGTATTTTCTTCAATTTCTTTTCGTCTGGACCACAGTTCATTCTTGTTTGGCGCAGCATAGCCATATTTGGCTCATACACCAATTAACTTTACTTTCTTGCATGATCTTTTTGTCTATCAAACTTTTTTTTCAATACTTAATGTCTAAGTTAAGGATTTGCCTTGTTTGGCGCAGTATGGCCACATCTGGATCTTGCGCCAGTAAAACTTCACTATCATCATCAACTATATAGCAAGATTTCGCGATTGTAGCTCTCTTCCTTCTTGTTGCCCTATTTTCAATGTTCCCGAGTGTATAAGTAAATCACCATTTCTCGGAAAGTGAAACATATTGCAGTATACATATTTAATTTTATTTGTTTCGTAAGTTTTTTTTGTTTTGTTTTCAAGATCTCGCAGGCAATATGATTACACGTTGTGTTGTATAGTAATGGTCAAATCTTAGGAGTTATAAGAAATTTTCGGTGTAAGGGATTTCGGTAATTTAAAAATATTACGGAAAGAGTGTAAAAGAAAATAAATGCCTTAAATGATACTAAAGAAGTTTAGTGCTATCCAGCGAGTTTAAAAAGGTCACAAGATAATCAGAAATTGCCGAAGAGCTTAATCCAAGTCGAAACTTCGTGAGTGATTAAAAAAAATAGGATAAACACCATTTGGTTGATAAAGAAATGGCTGGAAAAGAAGACAAACCGCAAAAAAATCCAATTTTGAAATATGTCATTTCTTAAAACATTTTCTGCTAAATTTTTTATATTTTAAGGTTTATCATACTTATGCAACGGCTTAGTATCCATGGATCCCAGCTGCACTGTGTTAATACTGTAACAGTTAGGGATTCTTGTTTTCAAATATCATGTTTCATCTTTTATTCCTTTAATACTTCATGCAATTTTACTTCTGAACATGGGATGCCAGCTCATACTCGTCACTTGCCCGAGTTTCAAAACTGCGAGGGTGGCCGCAGTAGCCTAGTGGTCAAGGGTTCGGATTCGTGGCAGGTGGTTTTCGTTCCGTTACAGCTTCCATCCTTGGCCGCCAAAGACCCGTCGTATAGCCGGGACTGATGCACGTTAAATCTATCGGTGCCCAAAGTCCCCCCCCCGTTGGTGTGGTGTGGATGTTAGGAGAGGGGGATGCCAAATCAGGTATCATCTTCGTCCCTTGACCATGGTTCAAAATTTCGAGGTTCCGTCGCCAATAGCCCTCGTGTTGCTTCTAGTGCGACATTAATAAAAACCAAACCAAAATTTACTTTCGAACGTTGATTTTACCATTTTTATATAAGCCGTATAAATATCTTATTAACAATAAATCACTGGTGCGGTAATTTATTGTAATTTATTTTTAATTCGTTGATGAATTGTGATAACTGTGACATGTTAAAAGAGAAGTTCTGTTTAAATGGTAGATTTGTACATGAATTAAATTGCTTACTTTTCAAAAGAGTTTTATTAGGTTTTTTAACTCTCAATATAACTTTGTCTAGGTTAAAACTTTAAAAGCTTTTTTCTCGTATTTTAAAGAGCTCAATTGAGTTGAAATTTTCTAAACTCGATTGTTTTGGATAAGAATACGATAATTGAATCAATTAATTTCTTATTTATAATTAAAAATAAATATTTATAGAATATTTACGCCAAGTTTCTGGACAAGTCAACAAATACGACGCTTTCCTGACCCATGTGGTGCCGGGAAGGACAGAATAGTCTTACTGTAGCTCATGCATGTCGTAAGAGACGACTAAAGTTAGTACCCTGTGTCGGGGGGGGAGTAAAGCCAAGCACCCTGCCCCTGTGGGTTATGTTAGAGTACCTCAGGAGCTTGTCTTCTTTAGGTAAGTACGGGCATCATAACCCCAAGACACCCAGTGATCTTTTTCTTTCCTATGGGGTTAAATGTCTTTGGTAAACATGGGTGACGCACTCCCGGGATACCCTAACAATCCTTCTCTATTTTCAACCCTCCTTCTTGACTTTCAATTTTTTTCTTTTTCCAATTTCTTCACGTCTAGACCACAGTTAAATCCTGTTTGGTGCAGCATAGCCACATCTGGCTCTTGCGCTAAAGAACCTTTGCATTCAATCACTCACTGTCGCATTCCTTAACTATCAAGTTCACACAGAAATTCTTCAAAATTAAATGAATTGAATTTTAACAGCGCATTATCAACAAAGCCTGGATTTGTCTTATTTCTTAATTTTCAATTTAATTTCACGTCGTGTACGATTTGGAAAGAGATTGAGCATTAGAGAAATAATCATTGCCAATAGATTGTGAAATTTGTAATTGAACTGAAACGTTTTACATAAATTTATTTTAGATGATAAATTTAGTAAACGCCTGAAAATAAAATAAATTATTATTGAAACTAATTATTAAATAAATTCAATTTGACTCAACGTTACCTTTTATTAAAGTTTAAGTTAAAAAAATTATGTTACGCAAAGTGTGAAGTTTGAAAGAAAACCCATGATTAAAAAAACTAGTTTCTTACCCGTGTTATTTCTAACTTACCTTAATTTTAAATCCCTATGTTAAGGATTACTTACAGATTTACAAGATATTTAGCCTCTATATCCTGAAATCGAATTTCGAAACTTCTGAGATATACGCCTAGTATTACAGGGACTTAAGACTTCTACAAAATATTTAACTCCTAACATAGTGGCCGCGGTAGCCTTGTCGTCAAGTCTTCGGATTCGTGGTCGGTGGTTTTCGTTCAGTCGTGGGTTCGGTGATTGACAGCTAAAGTCCCGCCGTGTTGCCAGGGCTGATGAACATCAAATCTGTCGGAGCCCAAAGTCCTCCCATTGGTATGGATGTTAGGAAAGGGGGGGGGTGCTAGCTCAGGTGTCGTCCTTGTCACTTGACCGAGGTTCAAAATTATGAGGTCCGTCAGCAATAGTCCTCGGATTGCTTCTGTGTGACGTTCATAAGAATTTAACAGAAATAACACCTAATGTAACTTGTACCCACACTAGTCTAGTGGTCCTGACGGTGGACACGTAGCTGGCTGTTTTCTTCAAATCGCGGGTTAGGACCTTGATGCCACAAAATATCAAAAGATCCAACGTGTGACCGGGACTGATGCATGTTAAATCTGTCAAGGCCCAAAGTCCTTCCGTTGGCATGATGTGGAAATTAAGAGAGTGGGGGTGCCATCTCAGGTGTCGTCATCGTCACTTGACCATGGTTCAAAATTACGAGGTTCGTCGCCAATAGACCGTGTTGCTTCCATTGCGACGTTAGTAAGAGTTTAACTAAACTAGTGCGACATCAATGAAACAAAATTAAATATAATGTAGCTTTGTTCAGTGAATGAAGTACTACTTCAAATGCAATCTTTGTCATTCAGTCAGTAACATAAAATAAATCAGTCACGCAAAGCCTTAATAATTACTAACAAATATCCGAGGTATCAAGATAAATTTATTTTTCATATTTTAATTGATCCTCATATACACAATATCGTAAACTAAAACTTCTAATGTTGATTTGTTGGTTTTCATGAAGCTATGGACTGAAATAACCCGCACATTAGTAAATATTTCTTATTCTGAGGTATTGTAAGACTTTATTACTAAAAAAAAAATACTTATAAAAATTAAATTTATGTTTCTAAGACTTTTCTATGTAGTTCACCACTATGTTATTTGTATCTTCCTGCATTTCTTGACTTTTCGAAAACCGTCAATATCGAATTCAGCAGATGGAACTCTGTTCTCCTTTCTGAAGGCTACTTCGGCCGTGGCAGCCTAGTCGTCATGGATTCGATTGGTTGCTGGCGGTTTTCGCTCAGTCGCTGGTTCGATTCTTGGCCCCTAAAGACCCGTCGTGTAGCCGGGGCTGATGCACGTTAAATCTGTCGGGGCCCAAAATCCTCCCTTTGGCGTGGTGTGGAAGTTAGGAGAGGGCGTTGTCATCTCAGATGTCGTCCTCGTCACTTGACTATAGTTCAAAATTACGAGGTCCGTCACCAATAGCGCTCGTGATTGCTTCTTGTACAACGTAAATAAAAACTAAACTATACTAAACAAACTGAAGGTTACTTCGAGTACAAGACTTAGTAAAACCAAACACATCACAGTTAACAGTTGTAATTTACAATATTGCCCACATAGAGATCAGTTAATATACAGAATAAATTTTATCCAGATATCACGGTTATTTCTTAGGAAAACAATTAAAACACGGAGATGCATTCTCCTGTATTTCGGTTTCACCATTAATTCTTAATTACCACCATTTCAGAAAACAAATCGATTTTCTTGGAATAAAACTGGTTAAAATTAAAAGGTGCGTCTTAAGTAGCCTTCGTATAACTTCTAGTTAAGTGTTAATTAATACCAGCCAAATCCCAGCTCTTTCAATAAAAAAATAAAATCTTTTTAGAGTTTATTTCTAAGAAAACCAGCAGTCAATGGCGATAATTTATTTAATAAATAATTTGATAATTTGCTTATACTGATCCAGTTATTTTACAGAAAACGTATAGAAACGACGTATTTATTCAAATATATATTATGTATATCTGTTATTTTTTGTATAAACAAAATTATACAACGCAAAAGAAAGGAAATTTTTTCCATTACTTTAATGGGAACGGTAGAAAAAAAGGAAGGAAAAGAAACTATGCAAACTGTGAAACTTGTTTTTATTTCGAGCCCTCCTTTCTCCCTCCAAAAAAAAAAGTGGGATAACGACCGAATGCCGATGAGACTTCCTGGAAGTGAGTTTTGGCATGGCATTCAAAGTAATTTCCTTTTATTTATCCCAACAATTGAGGAGGGGGGAGACACCAAAGTCGGCTGAAGGAGGACAATTGGAGAAAAGAAAGGACGGAAAAAATTGAATTAATGTCTCTCCTGGGTCACTTTTTGATGACGCAGAACAGCCCCGTGGACTCTTGGTCATGGTATCGGATCTCTGAACCGGAAATGGATAGACAAGAGCGCTAGCTGAGGACAAAATGGGAATGGTCCCAGAAAATATTGCTTTTATCCGTATTTCTGACCCGTATTTCCGGGGCTTCCGTTATTTTTTTTTTCTCTTCCTTTTGTTCATCTGAGACGAATATTTAGGTAGGTGAAGTATGTAAGGAAAATGCCTCGGGGGTGACTACTCATAATGAGACGATTCGATAAAGTTTTATTGCTACTTATTATATTCATATATTAGATCACAGTGAAACATTGTATTATGTTTAAAAATAATTTTTTTCTGTATTTGCTTTTCCCTTACAATATAAAAATATATTTAGTTACAGTAAATAAAGCTTTGATTCACTATATATTTTTATCTGCATAATTATTTTGAAATTGCAAGATAGTATCGTAAAGTTATGGCCACGGTAGCCTAGTGGTCAAGGTCGTGGACTAGCGGCCGGTGGTTTACGTTCAGTCGCGGGTTCGATCCTTGGCCTCCAAAGACCCTCCGTGTAACCGGGACTGATGCACGTTAAATCTGTTCGGGGCCCAAAGTCCTCCCGTTGGCGTGGTGTGGATGTTAAGAGAGGGGTACCACCCCAGGTGTCGTCCTCGTCACTTGACCGTGATTCAAAAACGTGGTCCATCGCCAATAGCCCTCGTGTTGCTTCTAGTGCGACGTTAATATAAACAAAACTAAACAAAAAGTATAGTAAAGTTTTAATTACTTTATAAAGAACTAACAAAGACTTCTGGGTAAAATTTAGTCTGCATAATTTATTGTTATGTACATAATGTTGTAAACTATTATGTTAGCTATTATTAAATAGCTATTAATGTTGATTTGTATGATTTCAAAAAGCCGTAAATTGAAATAAGGAGAAAATAGTTACTCAATCTGTTGAATTCTGCAATGGATGAAAGGCCGCTGTAGTCTAGTGATTATGGTCGAAGACTTGCTGCCGGAGGTTTTCATCGAGTCGTGGGTTCGAGCCTTCATATCATTAAAAGGTCCGCTGTCTAACCGAGACAAATGCCATTACATCATTTATCGAGATCTAAAGTCCTCTCATTGGCGTGGTGTGAAAATTATGAGAGGGTTGCCAGGCAACTCAGTTGTCGTTCTCATTTCTTGATCGAGATTCAAAATTTCGTAGTCCTTCGCAAATAGCCCTCGTGTTGCTTCTTGAGCGACGTTTAGTTTAGTTTCTTATTAACGTCGCACTAGAAGCAACACGATGGCTATTGGCAGAATACCCAAGGGGACCGAGCTCACCCAAAGGGTTTAGAGCTGCAAACCGGACCCCCGGGAAACAATCACCCCCCGCACTCAGCATTTATTGACAAAATAACATAAGATTTACATAATTAATGGCTATTGGCGACGGACATCGTAATTTTGAACCACGGTCAAGTGACGAGGACGACACCTCAGCTGGCACCCCCTCTTCTAACATCCACACCACGCCAACGGGAGGACTTTGGACCCCGAACAGATTTAACGTGCATCAGCCCCGGCTACACGGAGGGTCTTTGGCGGCCAAGGATCCCGACTGAACCCGCGACTGAACGGAAACCGCCGGCCGCTAGTCCACGACCTTGACCACTAGGCTACCTCTACCCTAGAGCGACGTTAATAAATCCAATCTCCAATTGATAGCCTTTGAAAGGTTAAGAAACGCAGGGAGAAATGTATACTCTTGATTATGAACAACAAAAAAAAAATTATGTATAACAAATGTAAATTAAGCTCGCATCTTGATTAGTATTTTACGATACTCCGTAATAATAACTAAAACATTAAGCTACGGCGAGGTGTTTTTCGAACAACGGCTTCCTAAAACCGAACAAATCAACATTAATAGCTATAATTTACAGCATTATGTATATTAAGATCAATTAATATGCAATAAAGAATCAATTAATATGCAGAATAAAATTTATTCAGGTTTCTGGGTTATTTGTTAGTAATAATTAAGACATTAAAATCACCCTCGTTATAACTCAAACGTAAAAGACTTTACTAAAGTACTTTCTGGAGCTTTGGAATCACATAGATACATAAGAAAATAATTTAATGGCTTGTAAATTAAAGCGTTTGATAAGGATTAGTCATATGAAATAATTTACCTTAATTCTAAAAATTGAACACTTATCAGATGTGTGATCATGGAAACAAGCTTAAGCGGATTTAAACAAAAAATAAATAGCATTGTAAAACTAAAATTTCGTTAAAATATTTAAAAACTTCAAAGCTCCATTCCATTAAATCCTCCTCGTATGGAATAACAGAAACTGCTACACTGTTAAATGGAGCTAACTATTAGACTCCACACGTGATGTGGTTAGCAATTTAAGGAAATAAGATAACAACTCACGTATTGTGCTTTCGTCACTTAACCACCTTTCAAAATTACGAACTCCACATATACACTGATAATAATTCTTGCGTATCTTCTAATGTGAAGTTAATTCAAACCGCCAATTAATTGTTTTGATGGAATACCTGTCAAAAACTTTCAACATTCAGGTGAAAATAAATGAGTATGCATAATAACGATTTGCGTCACTTGACAAAATTAATGAGATTAGAAATTTATAATTTTTTCTTTGTCTATATTTTTGACAAAAAAAAGAAAACAATGTTATTTAACTTTAAATCGTGCAATGAATTTATATTCAATATTCAATATAAATAAATGAATACAGGTAATGAAATCTTTCAAATTTTTTCATCGTCATTAAAGAATAAGTTTGTTCAATGAATATGGTCTTCACGGCTAGTGATATTTGAGAGTACTTATTCTATCGAAAACTATTCTTTAAAATGAATGAAATGATGAAAATATTTTCCTGAAAATTTTTATTAGTATTACTAAGCATCGTGATAGTCCAAAGCATGCTCGGGCACTTATTTTACTGAAAACGATTTCCTTTGTCATTCACTATTTACCCTTGCATAACTCCAAAGTATCTTTACTTAAAGCCAAAAAAAAATAGCCTTTAGCATAACAGTATACATCATGTATTTTTACTTAAAATTACTGTGAAATTAGAAAATTATAAAGAACATAAAATAAAATGTATCAACATTTGATGAAAAAAGTTGTATCTTTCTTTAACTTAAATTTTAACTTGGTGTACATGTAGAGAGGGGCAACCAAAGCTCGAAAGCTTCACCCCCTCACCTGACGGTAAATTTAAATTTTGAGACATAAACCTGGCTGTGTTGAATCGGAGAGTAATAGGTAGATGACATGGATAAAAAAAAATTAAACTGAACTTAAATCTGAGTTGATAGATGAGTTGTCATTTCATTCAGCTCGTGGCCAGTGATGTTTCAGTCGAACTGCTTTTTCTGTTACTTTAAAAACAGTTGCATAGAGGAGCTTATGCAGGCTGAATCGATAGGAGAGAAGGATGCCAGCTTAGGTGTCGTCCACGTCACTTGACCGAGGTTCAAAATTACAAAGTCCGTTGGCAATACCCCACGTGTTGCTTCTAGTGCTGCATTAATAAAAACTAAACTAAACAGGCTGCATCAATTGAATCTTAAAATCTCATCGGTAAAGCGTAGATATGGAGATTGGGATGTCAGCTAATATGACGACCTTTTTATATGAGCATTGGTCAAAGTTCGAAGTGTATTTCCCGTATTTAGTTAACGTGTCAGACAGAAATAGACAACTGGTAATCAACAGATACCCATTAGGATTATTCAATAATCATGCGTTCTCTATAAGAATAAACAACACACTTAAGTCTTACTGCAGTTTATACTCTGAATTTTAGATGTACAATAAATCGATTTTTTTATTAAAGTCACACTTTGAAATAACACGAAGACTGTAGACGACAAACTTCTTAATTTTGAACCTCAGTTAATTGAAGTGGACTACAAAGCTGGAGCCTCTTTCTATAAACTTCCAGTTCATGCCATTGGAGAACGACCAGTGTAGTTTCCTCCAGTTGTGAGTTCAGTCTAGATCCATGCAAAATGTACCGTGTTGTGAGCTGGGTGCTCTTCAAATCAGTCGAGACATTCGTGGGCGTGATGCGGAAGTTTGGAGAGGTAGGTACCTGCTAAAGTTCCGTCTTCGTCACACTTGACAAAGTCTCAAAATTATGAAGTCCATTGTCAATAGCCCACATGTTGCTTCTAAGAGTGACGCCAACAAATAATAATTATTGGTTTCAATATATCATTGGCTCAAAGAAATGAATTATGTAAATGATTAGTTAACTTAATTAGCAATGGTAATTAACTTCTAAGGAAGAATTTTTAATTCAGAGTTGTAATTTTATTTATATATATAATTTTTTTACAATAGAAAAAAATAACTTACAAAACCCTAAAATTTGGTTTTAAATTTTCTTAATTATAGGAATTTAAGGAATGAGACACTTAACTTTAAATGAATCTCTCTAGCATTTGAAGATGTAAAATTTTCTATTCGATGCTTTTCAAAGATTTTTACTACAAACGATACGTCTTTTTTTCCTCTCCAAATCCTGAGAGCATAAAAAATGTTTAAAAAGCGCATTATTAAAAATTATTCACATTTATCTGCAATCAAGAAAAAAAAATAATAAAATGTAACATAATAAAAAAAAAATTAGATACCAAGACTCTCCTTATTAATTTCCTTCAATAGTTCGGGAAGCATTCATTGTCGAAATTTCCAATATATATATTGGTGTTTAAAGCGACATTAAAATAGCTTGTGTAAAAGAAAATTGTCTGTTGATTTATCACGCGTATTTAAAAAATAGAAAAATATCATAAATCGCCTGCCTACAAGTTATAATGCCTATAATCGGCTTTTTTCGAGTACATTCGAAATTCTTAATTGGATTCAAATGAAATTTAGGAACATAAGCTACTTAGACTTCTCTCTACATGATTCTACGAGCGAGTTGAAAGTTCTATAAAGAGAAAATTCATTTTTAGAAGTACCCTTCAAACCATTAAGAAAACCAATTTTGTTCACCTGCGATATATATTGCGAAATTTGTTAAGGGTATCCTTTTTTTGAAGACTGGTTCACATCTTACACAATATATAAATTATATATACACACTCATGGACAAAAAAATTAGCGCTCCAAGAAGGAGTCATCAAAATGAAACGAAATTTCACATACGTAATGACTACTTTGATATAAGTAAATGATTAGAAAATCAAAAAAAGGATCATTTGTTTCAGATAAAAAGGCAAAAGAACGGAGGATTTAATACCTTGTTGACATTTCGTTCCATATTTGCTGTAATCTTGCCTCTAGTTCGTTCCAACTCTTAGGATGCACAACTCACCGTCCCAAATGATCCCAGATATGCTCGATTGGAGACAAATCTGGTGATCGGGCAGGATAAGGAAGGGTAGTAAAAGTGCGGATACAGTCTTGTGACACCCTTGCCGTGTGGGGCCGAGCATTGCCTTGTTGAAAAATGGCTCCTGGGAGCCGTTGCATGAGTAGCAACACATGTGGTTGCAGGATGTCATGGACATACCGCTCGGCTATCATGGTGCCACGGATCAATACTAGGACTGACCGTGTATTGTAGGCAATGACACCCCATACCATCACACCAGCTGTGGGAGAGGTGTGTCGCTGTAAAGCAAAGGCCGGATTGAGGCGTTCACAACGGGGTCTCCACACACGAACACGATTGTCATCACTGCTGAGATTGAATCTGGATTCGTCGCTAGTAACGACCTGGTTCCATTCCGCTGCAGTCCAGTTTCCTCAGCTCTTCCTTCGTAAACGATTCAGCTCACTCAAACAAGCTTTGGTTACCTGTCTTTTTCTCCAATGAGAACGACGTTAAACGCCCTTTACCGACTATACGTAATGCGCAATCACGCTGCATTTCTAATCATTTGCATATCTCCCCGACATGTACCTTCATGCCAAGTTTCGTTACTATCTCGCAATTATTTCTTGTAGCGCTATTTTTTTTTATCCATGAATGTATATATATATATATATATATATATACACAGTGCGGTGCATAATATACAATGTACTTACATGTTGAGTACTCTAGTTTCGTTTCAGTCCTTATTTCTCTCTATCATCCTACGAAATAGAATTTTAATCTCTTACCTTGGTTCAGAAAATTACTTCCGATTTTTTTATAATAACACGTATCATCCGTCCCAAAGCGATACTAAAACTGAAATTTTTAGTACACTTAGCCATTATTCCCGACTCTTCGTTCAAAACGCATTCTTTTTTTATGACAAAAATATCTTTCTTCGATAAATTATTACATTATTTACGTAATATATATTTTTAAACTCGATTTAATTTACGTGGTCTGAATTTTACACCAAAAATATTCTTCAATAGAATCTTAAAAAGCTATAAATACAATATTATCATAACAAATCCTTGGGGTTTGTTTTCTGAAAGCTGATTAATAATTAATTCACTTAAGTAAGAATTATGAGTGTAGTTGATGTAAGGCAAAAATGCATTAGAAATCACGTTATACATCAAATGTGTTTTCATAAAAAAAAAAAAAAAAAGGAAAGAAAGAAAGGTAAGACAATATGGATTTTAAAATCAGTTTAATTGAAAGATCGGTGATAGGTATAGATAATTGATAAATAGTCAGTATATTGGACAAATAAACATTAGATAATTGATAAATAGACATTATAATGGATAAACAGTCAGTAGATAATAGACACATAACTATTACTCGTATGAAGACAAATTTACTTTAGTTCATATGCAAATAGTAATTGAAATAATTCTCGGCTTTAAGAACATAATTTTAAACAATCCAGAGTAAGTAAGCTATATGTTTAGCCTGTTGTACATATTTATAATAAATAATAATGTAATTATATATATATAGTTATTTTAGGCAAAAATGCTTATCTATAGGTGTATAAAATAAAGAAAAGAAAATCTATCTTTATAAATATAAAAATGGCATGACTATTTTAAATCAATTTAAAGAAGAAAAACCCACATCGATTTCTAGGTGTATGGAATAGATAAATTCACCGACCGCACACAGTGAAAGGAAGAAAAATGAAAAAATGCCAAAAATATAGTTTCTAGAAGGCCTATCTTTGTTTTATCAATTTCACATTGTTAATGGTACATAAGAAACCTTGAAATTAAAACCCGCAGAAAATACGTATGATTTGGTTATTCAATTTTAGCCAGTTTGAAAAAAAGTGTTGTATACAATAGTGATAATAATAATAAATAAAATTTATTTTTTATTTATGTGTAACGCCTTTAGAATTCTTCCTGTCACACTATAAGAAATAAAAGTGTTCAAATTGTGCATCGAAATGTGCATAAATGTATAAATTTAAATTTTGATTAGGACACCTTTCCAATTCAAAAACCAACCTCATTACATATACCATTTTTTCATTAATTGTGTAAATTATTATTTCATTTAAGTAAAAAATGGAGAAGTATCTCAAAATAGAGAGAAGAGACAAATAAAATTCTATGGAACGTACTCAGTGATTCTTCACCAAGCTTCACAATTATAATAATAAAATATGCTCCCTTAACAAAGACCTTTTCATGATAATTTTGAGTACATTTTCCCGTCTAGACATCGCGCTGATTCAGACATAAAGACCCCATGATCTCTTAACAGCCAATTACCCGCAAAAGGCAGACCTGGCCTTTAGAAATCTACTCCATCATCAAAGCAGAATGAGTGGAACAATGCTTTTTCCCCTCATTTCTAAGCCTGACCATCACTTCGACTCGTGCTTCTGAATATAAGCGGAGGTCTGACCCATAAACTTCCCCGGGACCCAATACCATGGGTAGCTTAGTTTCCCAATTCTAACCGGCTATAAACAACATTAACGAGCGTCCGGAGCTAGCTTTTACAATTATCCGAATGACGAGATGATCGGGACTGCTTATCGTCACTCGATGTCGAGACCTGTCCGGGAAATCAAGAAATAATTAGGTTTGTGAATAGGCAAACCGGATCGCTTCAGGGAGGGTGGATTGCCATCTTGAAATGAATTAGAAAAGAGTGAAGAGAAACGAGTTTTAGGGGGACGACGTTTAAAGATTTGTTAGTTTCATTTCGGAACAGACGTGTTATGTGTGTGAGGGAGACTTAATTCAAGACTTCTCTATATTTGCTGTCTGGCAGAAGAATAGGAGGGAGACACGGGGATTTGAAAAGTGATGCATGCAAATTAAAAGTTGTATTTTATACGTACTTGCTGAGGGGTGTTGTAGAAATTTAAACTGGCTTTCGAAAACACCGAGTTGTGGTTTAACATACAAAATGGCTAAATCAGTAGAGATTTTATTAAAAGATAAATCAAATTATTTTGTGGTTTCAAGCAATTAAATTCCTTATCTTAACACATGGCACAAATTAACACAAGTTATGAATAAAGCTAATGGACATTTCCTTTCCTAATAACCTTAATGTTATTTCCCTTCAATGCTTTTGCAACAGTGTTTTTTGTATTACTATACAATAAAGCTGGCTAAATATTTCATGAGATAGATCTAAAGTAGGCTGTAATGTGTCTGGAAGAATACTTGGGGATTCTGAAAGTTTTCTTGAGAAATAAATCATACCATATTGCAGCAGAATTTCAACAAATTATTTATTACACTTTTATACATTAGGAATCCATATATGTTACAAAAATTACATATAAAGGCAATTATCTCATTTATACTATTACAGTTTCGAAACTACATTCGCTCTTTACTAATTTCAATAAACATCAAATTATATTTTCTTCACATAAAAAATTGCGTTATTATATTAGTTTTACCGATAAAAGAATCCTATTCTGAACTAGTACCTTAAAAATAGTTGAAACAATATCTTAAGTGTGTTACATAGATGATTTTTTAACACTTACATTATACACATATATAATGATAGAATCAAAGCAATAATTATTTAAGACATCATGTATAGAGCCATTAGAGTGACTTAAATATCAGGAGAAAGGCAGTAAGAAGAGAAAAAACTAAAATAAAAAAATAAATATAATAATTTAAAAAACAAATAAATAATGAATTTTGCTTATCAGACAAGTGTTTGTTTCCAGATTTTATAAGCTCTGATACTTTTTGTGATAATAAAAAATTCTTATATTTTGATATGGATCCTGCTTTATTCTTCAAAAATATTATTACCCACTTTATCAATAATGCTTTTTGGTACAGGCATCACGGCTTAGTTTTTCAAACACATTTTTTTTTAAATTATCAGTAACTGAATCAGTAGAAGTTATAAAATGGGCTCAAATTATCCTTTCTGCTTGTTAAAAGAGAAATAAATTTGAGTAACATGTTGATGTCCATTTTATTTCTTTTAAAGTTCTTGATAGATTTATCATGAAATACTTAAAATCAAGACCACTTTTAAATATCATTTCGAAAAAGTCAAAGGCAACATGTTTTGGAAATAAGAAATTGTACAAATCATTACAAATTACTTTCAAAAAAATACATTTCCGATCCCAACTCTCATGATGAGCTATAAATGGGCTAATTTATGTCTTCGATTAATTTGTTTAAAAAGCTAGAAACAACCATAATTAATGCATTAGAGAACTTTACTGAATGTCTCTTCCGCGGTTTCAAAAAATAAAAAAAAAATAAACTGAATAGTTATAGGGTACCTTCCATCGTGTAATAAATCTTCCTAAATGTCTTTGAATTATAAACCTTAAAAGAACCAAAACCCGCATTCGAAATTAGAACCATTTTCAGAATTGAAAGGAGGATAATTCTTCACTAGTTTCGACTCAAGCATCATGATAAATAACGATGTTTTTGAAAGGAGGAACTGAACCGATTTCGTTTTATTCTAAAACAAAAGATTGAAGTATTCGGGCTTCGACTCTCAAAAAGGGTCATTTTGAAAGAGTAGAGACTAGAGCGCCCTCTGTGGAACAAAATGTGAGTAATGGCAATCGGGCGTCGCTTTCATTACTGTAATGTAAGTTTCGCGAGGACAAAAGTCTCTTTTTTTGTAATTCTTTTTTCAAAACTCCGATTGCCATGGGCGGTCTGAGATCTTACATAATTAATGAAGATTAGTTTACTTTTCACAGCAAAGGGAACAGTGATTCATTCAATAAAAGGTACACAAGAGTCTATACTGCCTTCTTTGCTGTCCTTAGCTAATCTCATTTAAAAACTGACATTTATTTAAATAGGATTTGGCATAAATCGAACTTTGAACAACAAGAACTGCGAATGGGGAAATGTTTTTGTTTCCCTTTCGGTTTTTGAGTACTCACACAAAACTTCTTTTCAAAAAGAAAGTGTCGTGCTGAGTGCATCACTCGAAAAGTTGTTTGCAGAGAGACAAGTTTTGTGTTTGTTTCTTTTTCAGAAAAATAATTTAGTGCGGGCTTTCAATAATTAGATTTCAAATTCTTACGAGAATTTACTTTTTTCCCCTTACAATGAAAGAATGGAAGAAAAAGTTGAAGAAATTTTAAGTACCTACTTGAAACTTTTTAATTTTAATTACAGTAGAATAAGTCTTGAAAAGAATTTCAAAATTAGTTCTTGTGGAAATTGAATTCCAGTTTTAATTCGTCACTTACGAAGTATTATAAATTAAATTCACAGGAATATTAATTAATTACCTTACCTATTATCTTGCATAGCAATACGTAAAACGTCTAGGAATATTTCTAATAATAAAATCCAGAATGGTTTTTTTTCGGCTTTCAAATTTTTATATTAATTAGATATATTTTTGTATTATTCTAAGCTTAATGTAATTATAGAGAATCGTTGTAAATAGTTTCTGAATGGATAAAACTAGATTTCATGAAATTTCATCATTCAGAAGTAAAGAGGTTTGTTACATAACAAAGTTAAATAATGCTAAAATAACTCGTATGAAGCGGAATGGATTTGCTTCGTTTTAAATATCGTTTCTTCTATAGAGTTTCATAAGAGCGAATTGTGACAGTCCCCGTAATTCCCAATGATTTGTCATGAGTTGAAGACAGCTCCTGTTACTTGACATTTCTAAGGATTGAGAGAGACTCCTTTTCATTTAACATGGTGCACCCCCCTTCAATGACGATAATTTTTTTTTTGGCTTATGGACCCTTATTTCACACACACACACACACACACACATATATATATATATATATATATTTACACCAGCAGGAAAGTCAAGCTTTTTCTTAATTAATTTCATACTTAAATATCTTCATATTGTCTTACAGAAGCTCGAAGAAATTCTTTTAAAAATAGTTTTCTATCGAAACAATTTTTTTTGTAATAATTCAGCAAAAGGTATCCTAAGAATTGGATATCTTACTATTGAACATAATTTTCACTGTATCTCTATCTCATAGTGTTTGATGAATTTCCAATTTTATAACTATAAAGCTGATCTTGAAATCATATTTTTTTTTTAACATTTTATCTTATATTTATTCATTGTATAAAAATACATTGTAATTAATGTATCCCATTGAACAAGAAGTATACATTTTTCTCAAAAATGAATTTATTACCTTTAGAATATATATATATATATATATATATATGTGTGTGTGTGTGTGTGTGTGTGTGTTTGTATACATATATAATTATTTTCAATGAAACACACTTTATAGTTAAATGAATTTTTTCTATTTTATGTATTAATAAAAAATATTGTTTGTTATCTTTTTGTTTTTCTTTTTACTGAAACGTTTATGCGAACTGAAATATTGTATCATTCATTAGTCTACTTATTTCTTTAACTTCATACTTAAATATATACATTACTTTTGAACATACTTTTCTTCAATAGAATTTAAAGAATATATCTTACTTTGAAAGTTATTTATTCAATCCAAATAGTAAACATATTCCATATACAATGAACAGTTCAATATCTTATTAATATGTTATGTTCACACATAAGAAAATTTTGATGCAATTGTTATTTATAATGTTGTAACACACACAAAACGTAACTAACACTTTCAAAAATTTTTTCTTAAAACTAAAAAAATATTCCTAAACACTGATTTTGGTACGCTTTGTTGTCGCCGTAAATCAGGAATTAAAAGTTTCCCGGTGCAAAAAATTCATCGAAGAAGAATTCCAGTTTTTAGACACATATAATTTTTTTTTATCGAAAGCATTGAAATCAATGAAATTAGTGAAGAAGTTTACGATACGATATGTCACTTTATTGATATAAAGGTACAATGGAAAAAAAAAGATAATCAGTTTGTGGAAGGTTTTTTTTTATGCATTACATATCACTAAATGAGTATCATATCAAACTTCAGAGCCCTCCAAGACGAAATAGTATTAAAGCTTCTAATCTATAAATTAATTTACCAAAACGCTGTAAAACCAACGCTTAGGAGAAATTTGTATTTTAATTTTCACTCAAAGATTTTAAATACTCTTCATTACAATTTTTAAATATTTAATTTTGTGTGAAATTGAAGAAAAAAACTTTTCCACTCCAAAGACAGAAACGGAAAATTCATTCTATACTCTGGTATCGATCAAAAACATTTCACATCTAAAACAAACATAATTCTAACTCTAAAAGGATAACCTAATAAAAGCATCAATGAAGATTAGATTAAAAACCGAATCATATCCTCGAATAAATTCAATGCTTCAAACAGCTCATGAAAATAGAAATATTTTAAGCCAGAAGAATCCCACTCCACCCCTACACACATTCAAACAAGATTCCTACCCCTAGCCATCAAATTTTATTCGAAAACTGCCATGCAGAATCTTCCATACATTTAGAACCCCTCTGTGTCTTTAGGCTGACATAATCAAATTCAACCGTTAAAAGCTGTGGAAATTATCGGCTTTCTGACTCATCGGCCACCCCTAAGGCCGAATTATAACCTTCCACCCTCTTTGTGTCACTCTAAGCCCCAAGCTCTCGTGCACCCCCTCCCCTTACACACCACTTAAAGCCCCCCTGCGGAGGTTGATTTAATAGTAGAAAGGAACCCGTTTAATAACATAGCTGGAGTAAACGGGAAGATTGGCAGTTATGTTCTCTTTTGTGATCGCACTTTTGAGCATAAAATTCGTTTTACTTCAGATATTCGCAGTTCTTGGTATGTTAATGAAAAGGTAGTTGGGATAAGATTTACTTTTCCTGGTTACTAAGGCTATTTTCCATTAAACAAGACTCAACTTTAGAATAAAATTAGATTTTTTTTTTCTTGCCGTAGACAGTTTTACTTTTAAGGCCGTGTTTTTCTTTTATTTAGAAAGAGAGTTCAACGTTCGAATAAATTATGGTATCGAATTTAATTTTTGAACACTATGAGCTTGCTTAAGGGTTGAACAGTTATTAAGACAAATTTGCTTTTGAAATTTTGGTAATATATAATAAAGAGTTTTATTGTTTAACAGTTTAAGTAATATTACTCTATTATTATTTAGAATAAGAAATTAAGTTCAACTTGAATATTTTTTAAGTATATATTTGCAGAATAAAAAGGAAACATTTTGTGCAGATGCTATTTATAATCATCATCGAGATGTTTTTCCCTCCTCAAAATTTGAAGTAAGCGGCTTTGTTATGTTCTAATTTAAGAGCGTTTTGATATCAAAGAGCACTCCATGCGTCAATTCATCCGTCAAAATGTAAAATGAATTTTACGATTTCCAAGAATGGAATGTCAAACAAAGATAAAGGTCTGCAATTCAAATGTTAAAAGTAAACTTGTGACGTTCGGTTATTTGCGATTTTCTTTTCTTTAACCTCAGACACTTTTTAGTAATTATAAAATTACGATTTCTTAATCACCGAAATGAAATACGATCAGGTAAATTAGATGAAGAGAAGAAGTGCAAGAAATTTAATTAGAGATTATAACTAGTGATATATAAATGGGATATAATTGAAAGGGAAATGAAGGGTGATAGATTATAACGATATGTTGATATTTATTAGTAAATTGGATTAAAGCGTCGTTTCTAAACTTTTGAATTGAAGTAATCATTTGTCTAAGAATTAAGATATGAAGCTACTGTTAGTGAAAGAATCTGAATAAGTGAAGTAATAAGCGAAAATTTTAGTAATTGTAAAATTACTATTTTTTTACATTAAAATTTTAGTATAATAAAAATTTTAAAAAATTTTAGTAAATAATAAAAGTTTTTATACTAAATTTTACTATAAAAATTTAGTATGCAAAATTTTAACCATAGGAAAAATTTAATTGAGTTGAGTGGATTGGGAAGAGTCTGACCTTATTTATTCCTTTATGATAAGGAAAGTATTTTGTTTTAACTTATATATCTTCAATTGAAGTTTAGTTATTACTGATTATTTAATTTGGCGAAAAGATGCTAGTGAAATTAAATAGAGAAGGAAGGACGTCACAAATTGAATAACTTCGCTCTCATTGGCATTTAGAAGCAATCTATCGCTATTGTTCAGCAAGATAAAATAAAGATACTGTAAAAGAAAAGTTATGCTTTAAAAAATGATAAGTTTAAATTTGAATATTTTAAATTAAAATTTATAAGAATTCATAAAAAAATTCTTTTTAAATGTAAGGACAAGCTAATGAATAAGAAATTAAAATATATCCATTTCCTTACTATCTGAAAGATTTGTAATAAAATTGGTTTATAATGTCTCAAGATTTAAAGTGATTAAATTTTTCTTGATGATAAATATTCACATCTATATCTACTACAAACTATGTTTAGTAATGTCTTTGTCATCAATGCTTAATAAATGATTCCCAAACTGGAATAGAAAAGGGACGAAAACTATGTTTGAACCTGTGTTGGGGAACAAATATGTGCAGTTAATATTTCTTATGAATGCACTTAATATTTCTTAAGTCAATAAACATAACTTATAATTTTGATGTTTGAGCATTGAATATTTTTATTATACAGTTTTAAAAGATTTATCATAATGTATTATTCATATTTATTTTATGAGATGTTTGCATTCAATGGGTCTTAAATAAATTTTCTTGCTGAGAATTTATTAAAATAAGAAATTCTGAATACATATATTTTCTTTACGTAAAACATTAGCAGATAAATTTCCACATAAAATTACGAATTCATCTTTCAATAATTTAAGAATGTTACAGGCATAATTTCAACACTTTGAATTTAAATTGAATTCTAGATGCATTAAAATCAGGTATAACTTTTGCTTTTCTTTTTTCTTATCTTATGCTGATCATTGAAACTTTAAGCATGTACCTAGTTTTTTTATAAGAGTAAGTTAAGTTTATTCATTGCAACTTCAGTTTCTGAATTAGAGATGTTGACTTTTAATATGCAAACTACATATATAAATGCTTCTATTGTTCGATTAAAAATGCAGAAAATTCACTTTTGTATATAAAATCATATCACTAAGTGATTTATGATACACTAAGATATTTTTTTTTTACATATCTTTATTTTATATGAGAAACTTTAAATTACAGTTTCTATTTCAAATCGTTTCTTTAAAAAGTGTTCTTTGCTTTAGCAATGAAAGTAAAAATATAAAATGAAATTACCAACAGCTTTCAAAGGTACTAACTTTTTTATATTGGCATAGTACTATTCAAGATTGGAAAGAAAAAGTATCATTTCGGAGAAAATTATCTTTGAATTTTATCTTAAATTTTACTTTTTACTTTTCAAAAAAATGAGGGGGAAAGACATTTATTATTATTATTGTTATCTTGAAAAAAAAAAAAAAAAAACGAGGAGATAAGCATAGTAATATAAATTTTGGAAATAAGCATAACAGTAAGAAAAGTTAGGAAATAAACCCATTTTTATAAGCATAATTATTGTGTGAAATTACATCTGAAATAGCGATATTCATTTGCCCCTTTATTAAGCATTGAATACGCAACATGAGTTTTAAATTTAATTACTACCATTTTAGTACCTGATTTCAAAATTTTGAGTTAAAGAGCTATCATGTGTTCTTACATGTTATTTCACATGCTGTTCCACCCCCCCTTAATTGCATATGCTTGCAAATAAAATTAATTAAAAATAGAACATTTTCGTATATATATGTACAAAGGCAATTCAATAAGTATCCATGCTTGACGTTGCTAATGCAACTTGGTGTGTTAACATCGCTTGCTGTCAACTGTTAAACGGCACCAAAAGGAATTTGATACTGATTCATATATTAATTTTTATTTTAGCAGCTCTTTTAGTAAGTCGTAAAACGTGATTTTCGCTAAGATAGTAAAAGTGTAGCATTGTTTAGTCATTTCTTTTGCTTTGGAATGGGAAAATTTGAGAAAAGATGAATGCAAAGTTGGATGTTGTTTTAGGTAGACCTTTCATCAATTATGACTACAATTATATATTGATGTAATAAATTTATAGACATGGTCGAACATTCACTTTTTATTGCAAATGCCCGACACATATGCTTTACGAGTAAACCATTGAAAAAGTCCACGACACATTTCTTGATGATGGAAGAGCCAAAGTACACGAAGTAGTGGAGAACAAAGTATGCCATTGGGAATAATATTTAATATTAAAAATGAACCTGGGCATGAAAAAGTGATCGGCCAAATAGTTGCCATGAATGCTCACAGTGAGGAACAAGCACGTATGACTATTAACTTCGAAACTGTGTTTGAAACAATTTAAACAAGATATGAAAGAATTTAGCGTCGAGTTGCCACTGTGGAGAGACCTGAATTTCTTATTATTTGCCGGAAACCAAGCAACAATTAAATCAATAAGTTGCCTCTAGGGACTAAGAACTAAAGTATACGAAGACGGTCTCATCGGCCGGAAAAATTATGACGACGATATTTTAAGAAGCACGACTTACTTAAAATTAAGCTGTATTAATGCTAATCATGTAAATGGTACACTTTATGACAAAAATGCGAAACTATAATAATGTGATTTACGTTATCAAAAGATAAAATTACACAAAGGTATAAGAATAGAACTGAAATTTTTAGACTTCTAACACATAAAACTTTGATTCAGACTATTAAAATTACATTATAGTTTCAACATACAAACTTCAACGACTTGATTAAGAATTAAA
Organism: Nephila pilipes; assembly: GCA_019974015.1. NCBI lineage: Eukaryota > Metazoa > Arthropoda > Arachnida > Araneae > Nephilidae > Nephila > Nephila pilipes. The sequence goes on from BMAW01092873.1 coordinate 127,335, forward strand.
ATAAATAAATATCAAATTTTACAGTTACTTTTAATGCAATATTTGTAGAAAAAATGAGAATATATTGTAATCTGTAATTTTGAATATTTTAAAATTGGTACCAATTAAATTCATTATATAATTTTCAATGTCTTATACTGCGTTGTTGCTATTAAACATATTTTCATTTTTTTTTTTTTCTTCCTTTGGTAATGTTATATATATTTCTGCATTGAATTGTAAAGGAATTGTTCTTAGAAAACCATCGAACAGTAAAAGTTGTTATTGAAAATCATTTTAACTGCATCATACGTGTAGAAATAGAATTGCAATTTTTACAGCCTACATGTAAAGGCTATTCGAAGTCTATCCTTTGTAAATCATCTAAAAGATGGTAAGAAATTCTTAATCTTACATCAAATTAGAATAAGAATGTTCATGTGTTGTTCTGTGGAAATTTATAGCGCAAAATTCAGTTTAGGGATTGAATTCATCAACTAAAACGAGTTTTAGAATTACCAATTTAGGTACCAAAACTTCTCTGAAAATTACTTTTGTAAAGTTAATTAATTCAAACTATAGTAAAATTGAATATATTGCATTTGTTTTTAATTCATTAGTTTCTTCAAGCATAAATCATACTTTCTACATAATTCTTAGAAAAGAAAGATTTCCTAACCAGGCATAGTTTAGAATAAAAAAAATCATTCAGAAAACGCTTTTTTAAAAATATTTAACTATCTCGAGTACTTTCCATTTAATATAAATATATATATTTAAAATTTAATCATGATTAAGTTCTTAAGCCTTTTAGAAAAAAGAACAAATTTATTTTAGAGTACAAAATGATGAAATTTTGATTGTATTATAAAATGTTGTCACGATGCTTTAAGATAATAATTTTGTTTTTGAGAAACTTACAAAAAAAGCCTTAAAAATTTAAACATTTGCTTAACATGAAAAAGAACATAGATATTTAATGATCACTGAACAGAGTAAAGAAGATAATTGTCAAGCGTAAAATTAAAAACTGTAAATATATCTAAAAAGAAAAGATTTAAAATACATTTGAAATCTTTGATTTTAAAATTCACTGTTTTTTTTTCATATTTCCTTAAAATCAAATATGTTTCATAAATGAGCTATTTTTTTAGAATATTATAACAATATCTTTCAGACTTTTAGTATTTCAATCACAGAATTATGTTTTATCCTCCAATTGTATGGCCATGATCATGTAAAATGAAATTTCAGTTTAATTTTTTTTATACACAAAATAAGGAATATTTGATTCAAAGGGTTCTAATACTTCCTAATTTAAAACTCACACACAAATATCTTAGCTACAGCCCTTATTCATATAAAATTACCTAGATTTTTATGTATTCTTTTTTATTTAAGCTGAAAAAAGTGTCAAATTAAATTAATTCATATAAAACGAATTTTTTTGTTAGTAAACATATTTTTTTCTAATTTTTCTTTCAATTCTAAAGTGTAATTTCAAGTTCGAAATATTTAATATTTAATGTCAAAAACTATTGTTAAGGTTTTAATTATACTCTCACTTTCTTCTACGTTTTTGTTTTTTCAATATATGACATAATTCATTAATAAAGTATTTATTTTATTTATTAAGTAAAAGTAATTATTGAAAATTTATGTGTGAGTTTTTTCTTGTTCTCTATTGAAGAATAGGCTTAAAACAAGAACTCTAACAAAATATTCTGACTATCAAGTATTTAAAAAAATATTTTTAAAATAATAGGAAGAACCTTACCGATGATTTAAATTTCCCTTTAAAATAAAACATGGTGAGTTTTTTAAGTAATTTGTACTATTCAAAAAGAAAAGTTAAAAACCAAAACTAATGTTTTTAATAAAAATATTTCTGGTTTGAAAAGAATTACTAATAATAAAGTAATATTCTATTTTACTGTGTGTTCTAATTTCAAATCCTATAAATGAAGGACTTCGTTTTCACACAAACATACTTCTACATTTGATAAAAATTTTGCAAAATAAATCTTTCTCTATTTGATAAAAATATCGTTATTTTAATGTGAATTCAAGAGCTCAAGATCAAATTTGTGATCCGAAACAACAAATAAATCACTCAGATAAATATCACAACTTTCTTGATATTCGTAGCATTGTTGTTCATACGGATGGAAAATAAATCACTCGCTTAAGTTTTCCTTCTTCAATCCATCAACATAAAAAAACAGACAAACACATATGCAGACATCTTCCTCAGGAAATGTTGAAAGCTTCCTTTTTCGCATCTTCATAAGCTGAAGAAATATACAAAGCTGCTTTCTACTTGATATTCATTCTAGTTTGTTGTTAGAAATCCACATTATCTCTTTGTTAAAGGATAGTTCAAACACCTCTGCTCCTCCATTTTTAACCACCAAACATTTAATTCAGAAAATGTAAAGAAATAATAAATATGAAGCGATCTAACATCATTTGTATATAATTCTTGCTTATTATTAGGATTATGTACTAATCCGAATAAGTATGTTGACAGACACTTGGAACGGATTATCAATATTTATTGTAAGAGATGATTATGCGCCTCTGGTCCTCAAAGAGAATTTATTCTTAACAAAGTTGGCTACATTACATTCAAGATCCAATTCTCTAAGTGCAATGCGTGCTTGTTCATTTCAGTCGGGTTAAAGCTCTTGTTGGAGACTCGTTTTGAAATGACTATCTCGATTTCGAAACCCCGCCAACTGAGAGTTCAGAAGCGTAATCATGTTTTTCTCGCGAATAAAAATACACCGTTTCAGAATTTTAACGAATGAAAACTGTTTTTGGGAATACTTTTATGAATTGTACTTATGTGTACTAGTGTGTACACATAAGTACAAGTGTAAAGATTACAGAAAAATTCGAAACCATTGATTCGGTTTGAAAAGTCCTTGCCTCTGTAACCATAAAAATGTAGTATTCATTAAATGCTTCCCTCGGGTGAAGCACTTAACGTTAAAGTGTTCTGAGAAACTCTAAAAAAATTGTAGAGAGTAATACAGAACAAAGGAAGGAAAATGGGAACGAACAGAAATACAATGATGCCATAAACGGATATTGCCACTAAACAGCTCTTGAACTCATTGAGTTAATCCATCATCAAACCACCCTTTTCACAGTCCTGATCGGGCACTTTCGGATGTTCAAAGATTCACATCTGGGAAGTCGTTTACGAGTGAAAAAAAAGGTTTTCAATCGCCGATGAGGTTCAAAGGGCCAACAAAGAATGGCCAAATATGCAAAGGAAGATTTCTTTTTTTTTTCAACAAAGACACAGGAAAAACCTCATCCTTAGCCTTACAAAGTGTATTGAGAATGAAAGCGACTATACCAAAAAATCGAGTTTGATATACTTATAGGAATATGTAAATTTTAAAGAAGTATGTTACTTATTCGATTTTTTTGGATTTCTAATCAATCCTTGTTATATATTCAACTCTGTTAGCTGCGGTTGAGGAGTGGTTATGTAAATGACTCAAGCTCCTAGCCAGCGTTGCTTCTATCGAGTCTTGGACTTGAGTCCTTATGCTATTAAAGATCCATTGTAAATTAGGGGAGGTATCCGTTAAATCTACTGGAGTTCAATGTCCTCACAGTGCTCGGTGTGGAAACTTGGAGAATGAAATATCAACTCAATGGTAGCAATCGTCACATGACCATTAATGACTCATTCCTTCGCATATTGCACTTATTTGTTTCTTAATACGACGTAAATAAATAATCTAGTAATTACAAATAGACTTAGAACTAAATTCAAATTATGTTGTAATAGTAAATTATATATATAACAATTAATACATTTTCCATAATGCATTATTCAAAAGATAATTTTTTTTTTGAGTTTTATATGAAAGTCATCAAAATTATGTATCTGTTATGTAAAAAAATATTTTCTTTTACCCTATCTGAAATTATTTTTTTCAAAAGTTTTGTTCCTTCATTTCATCATAGCAATTAATTATTTGTGAGCAATTATTTCATGTGGGCAATTTCAAACTTTTTTCAATAAAATAAATTGCATTATCCATTGTTAGTGGTTTTATCTTGTTTTCATATGTCTAACATTTCTAGAAATGCTTTAATATTTTAAAAGATTAAAACTATAGTAAAAAAATTTGAAAAATGTATTTAATTTTAATTCTCTAAAAAAATTTAGGTAATACAAAATAGGATAGTTTATACATTAGAGGATATTTATTGAATTTTATGTACATGATATGTTAGATATATAAAAGCCCTTTAAAAGATTTTGCGCAAAATTCTAATTCAAAAATAACATTCACTGCGTAAAGAACAAAACTCATTGAACATAATATGTTTTGGTTTGAATTTAAAGGTATCATCCACAGCTAAATATGTATAAAATGTAAGGAAAATCTGTTCTGACATTTTCAATATTTTTGGACTAGGATGGATTTCGTTTGATATTTTCAAAGTTTTTTAAAGTGAATCTTCATAAAATTTCATATTAAGTTTTAACTTAAAATCTTAAAATTGTATTCAAACCAAATAAAACTTATCAGTTTAATATTAATGAGAAGAAAAGAATTTTTTTAAATAATTTTTGCTAATTATAAGCGTTTATAAATTTTAGAATAAATGCATAGGAGGAGGAAATAAATGTTAAAATTATAAACTATTTCATTTTATTCATAAATTTAATTTGAGATTAAATTATATTCTTGTAATAGGTTATTGATAATAATATATTACAAATTATTTGTTTCTTTGTTTTTCCTTTAAAAAAATGTTTTTAAGTGTATTTATTGTTCAGTTTTTCTCACTATGAAAACGGATTTCACAATAATCCATTAATATATCTTATGATTTTTTTTTTTGGCTGTAAAAATAAAATAGAAGCAGGAGCTTAAAGTTTTGAAATAGGCCACCTCAGGAAGGATTGTTAGTGTCATGAATTGCTTACAAAATTATAAAAGGCCGACATTTATCTACATAATTAAGGCCCAGGTGATGGTTATTTAACGGCTGTTTAAGATTTTCACAACATTAATTCTCCTTCATATTACAATAAATCAAAATGATACCCCAGTGATTCTCTTAAATAAACGATTTGTATAAAATATTGAATTGAGCTTAATTTTTGTGTTTTTGTTTTTATAACTATGTATTCAAAATACCGAAAATTGTCTGAAATAAGTATAAACATTCTAAGTTTAAAAAGTAGACGATCAAAATTGTCATAAAGAATTTTAAAAGACATTTAAATTTATTTTGAAATATAACAAATATTTAAAAACATCAAAAATAGTTTAATGAATGAATTTTTATTGGAAATTGATCAAGAAACGAAAATAAAATTCAGAGTGGTCTGCGATGCTTCTGTTAAAGATAGCATACATGATATATCCAAATCCTTCTCGTAGTTAACAAGAATTCTTTCCTTTTCAAAGAGACACAATATCCTAAAAATGACTAAAATTTCGAAAATAATTTATTACTATATTTTAATAGTATAATTTTTATAAATATGTGTATAAAATTTCATAGATAAAGCTGCATCATTTAATGATTTATTTAAATTTTCTTTAATAGTGTACTAGAACATTTTAATGCTGTTTATAATTTTAAGCTGCTTTCTTTTCAAGCATTTTTCAAAACAATCATGCATTTAAAATGGTAAGAAATTTTTGGAAATCAATATAAGGTTTTGATACTTTTCTGGTTGTTTTGATAAATTGATTGTGATTCTGTGCATGGAATAAGTATTTAGATGTACAGTTGTTTTTTGAAAAATCCCCAAAATGAGATTTAGCAATACTTTTCTGCTATTTTTCGTAGTGACTGATATAAACAAAAGTGTACAATTATAAACAACAATAATACAAGCAAATGCATGCATGGAATTTTGAGAAATATTTCTAAAAATTGTGAATAAAAAGAATTTTCATGCATGTTAAAATTCGTAAAAGAAGTAAAAAATTAAAATACTTACATAATTCTAAATTTTTATATAATATTTTATTGAAAAGGAGGGTCTTTTTTTCAAAATTTCAATTTTTTTTTTCAGATACGGTAGATATAAAATTTTCTTAGAAATATCTAATAAAAAATTGCCCACATGGTACGATACCCTTTTAAATGTTCATTGCTTCATAAGAAATATCATTTGTTTAATTTCAAAACAAATTTATTTATATCACATAGCAATATATTTATGTTTCTTTTACATAAATGTGAGTAAACTTCAGTTGGATGAAGCATATCAATATTTAAAAGATTTAATGATTACGTTATTGAAACTACATTTATTGTTCTTTTATAATTTCAACTTCTACCCTTAAAAGATGCAATATCGCAATTTTCATTGAAGTTTTCTCTCTTTATAATATCTACAACTTTAAAGCTTTAATTAAAGCATATTTAAGAAGAATTATTATAGAAAGTATATGGATTTTAAGCTTCATTTAATTTCTGGAATTGAAACTCTTTTGCATTTTTCCTGGTCAAAGAGTCTACCAATTTACTTACCTGATCTGAATATTTATTTAAAAATATATATATAACCTTCTGATATTTAGTGTGGACTCAATAAGTGGTAAAATAACGGAAGTGAAAATGGATTATGTTTGCGGTTTTAATAAAATGTTATATTTACAAGTGTATTTTTTTATTATCTCGAGTTCTTTCATAAAATAAGATCCACAAAAACTGAAATAGAACATAGTTTGAATTTAAAGTTTTTCATGTTTGACTAGATAAATAAGTGCTTCATTTAGATATAATTTTGTTTAATATTTTGTAATTATTTTCTACATAATTTTAAAAATAACTTGCTCTATTTTTATCAGTTTCAAATAAAAATAGAGCAAGTTATTTTTAAAATAATGTAGGAAATATTTAAATTTATTAAGCAAAATTATATCTATAAATAAAGCACTTATTTATTATTTATTCAATTTTTATCAGTTTCCTTTTCATTCTTAAAAAACGCTGTAGTAATCAATGGTAATAGTTTCTTTCACATTTTAATGATTAATTTCCTAAATATAATTAAATATATATAACACAACTTTCTGTAAATTCAATATTAATCGATAAATAATAACTGAAATTAAGAGTCCTTATACATAAAATCTTAAAATTAAAATTAATTTGAGGGAAATGTATATGAGAAAAAAGTTGCTTAACATTTGGATTTCAGAAGGTAACAACTTATGTGCATTAGCATAACTCTATTTTAAATACTATCATAGTTTGCTAGAAAATAACAAAACGCAACAGTTGTAACTATCAAATTTCATATAAATCTTCAAGCAGTGTCTCTAGTCTATCCCTCAAGGTGATTCACATAGCATTCTTTGTGCGACACACATTTTATTCATTTTAAGTTTGGTGCAATTTAAATATCTACCTTCTTTCATTTTCAAGGAAAAAACAAAATGGACTCAAATCAAATTGATTAATTGTTCATGAAACGTCGCATTTAGAAGCAACATGATGAATATTGGCGACGGACTTCTTAATTTTGAACCTCGGTCAAGTGACAAGGGGAGCATAGATCTGACTCCAGCCTCTCAAAATGTCATCATAATGAGCGATATGAGCATGGTTTGACATTCATACTCAATTTTAATCTTATAAAATGAATTTATTAACGCGATTGTCTAATTTACACCATTTGTAGTATTGTTATGAGTACATAAACGAACTGAGGCGATGGTTCTAGAGCCAGTATATCTTATCCTCTTCTTTTCCCAGGTATTAATTTTCTTCAACGACATTAATTGCGTTTCTGTTGTACAAAAGAAAGCAAACGAAATTGGTTTTCGGTATTTTGCCTCTGGGAAATTGGTGATAGTTTCGTCTTGATATGTGTTTATACAAAATGATGTTCAACATTCCCAGTCATGAAGATGTCGGAAAATACAGTGAGATGAGACTTCCCTCATGCGATTTTTAAAATTATGAAAGGAATATGTCCGGAAAAAAACGAAGTCTTATTTTGAAATTAGGAAAAAGTTGTTCCAGGCAGAATGACCTTGAAAAACTCAACACTAAGAACTGATCCCAACCTGCGTAGTGCATGTAGTGATTTAAGTGAAAATTTAATTCACGCCATAAAAATAGAAATGAGACATGAGGTTGGCATATTAATTGATATTTTTGATTTTAAAATTACCTTAAAAGTTTTACAGAAATTACATTAATAAATTAAGCAAAGGAAGAGCTCGTACTCTTTACGCAGTGCCAGTAAGAGATAGAATGTGTTCTCCTCTGAAGGAGAACTGCTTTCCTCATGTTTGATCATATCAGTTTATTTCTCTGCTGCAAGCAGATTCCAGTTAAGGGGAATTTAAGTCATTGCCGAGGCACGCCACAGCATGCGTCCATTTTTTTTTTTTTTTGAGTTCATTCTATCCATGTTCAAATTTCTTTTGCCGCGACAATCGCAGTGCATACGTAGAGCATCCTGTCAGTATAAATGTTTGATAGAACCCACAAGTCTCTTGATTTGATTTTCGTCTGCTTCATTTGTGTTTTTTTCCTCCAGTTTTCATTAACTTCAAATTTTTATTTTGCCAATTGGCTGGATATCTAAGAATATAAATTTTTTTATCGTAAATTATTAAAATTGAGAAATAGTTATCTTTGTCTCGTAATATTTTGCAACCGCAAAATATGTAGGTTGAAAAAAAAAAGTATCGTCTATACTGTGTCATGAACTCGTCTTTTAAGATGGGATTTTTGTGTCTTGATTTGTTCAATTGCCATCAAATTCGAAACTACTCAAGTGTTTACATTGTAATAAGGTATTCTCTGTGAGGCAGTAAGACCATCTCGTTTGCAGGGGCATAAGCCGGCACACTGCATAAAAATGCACACTGAGGAATAACTAAGCATAAAAGTTCACACTGACAAATTAAATAAAGGTGTGCCGTTTTTTTCGAACATCAGAGATAAGTTTTTAAAGGTATCGTCAGTCTTCGGCTTATATATAACCTCAACTAATAAAATGCAAAGATAGTTTGATATCCTCTTATAATGTATATTAAAATTAATTGTTAAATTATAGAAAGCTCATACCATCGGCAAATAGTTGAGAATGTGAAGTGTCAAGGATATTTTAGATAGGGTCTTACATCATCCAGTCGCATCCAATGTAATCAAAAATGTCCCAATAAGTAGCGATACAGTGAGACAATGAATTAATAAGATATATTAAGCCATTAAATTTTCTTTATTCAAACTTTTCAAATTCATCAAATTTTTCCTCCAATTTAATGAATCAGCCTTAATAAGTAATGAGACTTTATTTTTAGCATAAGTCTGATTTGTAAAGGAAGAAACAATTATTTAAGAGATGCTTTTGCAAAAAGGATGATTGTAATTATTAAAATTGAATCTATTTGTAATACTGTCATAGATTATTTTAAAGATAAATGTATTCATTTTGTGAATATTATATGCGTTGACACTTATACTGCTATTGCAATGGTCGGTTATCATACTGATTCATTGCCCTTTTGAAGAGAAAGTCACTGGTATTTTAGCTGTTCACTGCATGATTTACAGACCTCATTTAGTTGAAATAATTCGGTTAATTGTGTAAAGGCAACAATACAGATTTCAATAGTTTGCTTGTACATACAGAGGTTAGCTAGATATTTAAGGCAACTTGCTTCGTTAAGTTCTGGAATATTTCCGACTTTCACTTTGAGTTCCTTGAAGAGAAGAATATAGCTTTGAGAGAAATATTGTTATAATTTAAGAAAGATGTTGCTTATACGGCCGATATACTGGCAAAATTCAAGTGAATTAGTTTGTAGCTTCAAGACGACAAGCTCAATTATATTCCAACAAAATCTGTTATTTCTCAATTCCTAAGCGAACTCACTTTCTATAAAGCAGAAGCTTTGTCGTAACGATTTCTGCCAGTTTCTAATCTTATCGTTTCTGCATAAAATCCGTGAATGTTCGTTATCTATAACCTAAAGTTTTTTCACTAGGAAGCATTTTGGGGATATTTCATCTTTGTAATTGCCTCAATATATATATATATATATATGTGTGTGTCATGAATTCTTTTGTGAATACTAAAACAGTATAGGATCAGATTCAGAAAGGACTGATAGAACTTTCAACTACTGAAATTTTAAAAATCAGCTTCCAGAATGATGAATATATCATAAAATTTTGTCTTCAAGTTAACATTGGTCGTCTTTACTTGGAACTGTGGACTTCTGTCAAAAAACTTTAATTTTCCTCCCCTTTTCCTACTTTGTTGAGCGAAGGGAAACCGATTCTAAATCGTGCTAAAAGGGAGCTGCATCTTCATCTTACTAAAAATATTAAGCGAGCGTTAAGAAGCTTGCTCTAAACTATCAAGAACAATCATCCCACTGGCAAAGGTATATTATTGTTTCATTGATACTACTTTTTTAATGCAAAAAAAATTGAGTTTTTAAAAATTATCTAATTAAGCATACGAACCTCTTTTTAAGAAAATGTTTTGCGTTAATCATTTCAATAAATAGATTGCAGTAACACTTGCCGTATATCGAGTTACACCAGTCTAAAGGAAGATAATTATTTAAATATTTCGCCACTTATGTAATTCAATAATCTTCTCTTCTTTTACCCTAAAATACGGAATTTTCACTAAGAAGGAGCACATTGAAATTTTTTTCGCTCGTTAGAGAAGCATCAGCTTTAAAAAGGTTGAGAATCATTGGTATAACAGGAGAGAGGAAATTCCAATAAAAAGACTTATCGACAATATTGTTCAAATATGAAGATTAATATTTGGTGCAAATGTTAGGTTATTAAATTCAGTCAATTTTAATTATGAATTTAACATTTTGCAATAATATAAATACTTTAGATATATAAAGGATAGATGATGCAGTACTGCCTCTATAAATAGTCGTTATATTTTTTCAAAGAGATGTAAAGTTAGTTTCCATGGAGAGAGAGTGTATATGCTGTATGTATATATATATATATATATATGCGTGAGTCGCATAAGTGTCTGTAAGAAGTGTGTCTGAAAAAAGTGTCTGTGAAATGTGTATTAATCTTGGGGACAAATCTTAATTATATAAGTTCACCGGGATGGGTGTAGTGTCATTAAAAAGAAAAGTGAAATACTCTTTTTTCCCATGTTAACCAGTGATATTTCTGGCAATTATGAGTACGATGACCTTTTGCATTTATGTGTGAATTCAAAATCGAATACGGGGACCGCATTGATTAATTGCTGTTGCTCGATGATTGTGAGGCATCAACTTAATAATATCGAAGCAATTTTCTTTATTTATCATTGCGTGAAATCCTTAAGTATCCAAAGACACTCAATCAAAAATAGTCACAATTTGGCTGTAAAGTCATGTTATAGAAATTATTCACTTCTTACAACATTTTTTTTCTTAAAAATTATTAATTCATCTAAACTGTTCTTTAAAAATAATAAGAACTTTTGAATAAAAACTATTCTTCCATCATTTTTGAATAAATTAAAGCTTGATTGTTGACGTGACTTAAAACTTAATAGTTCTTGTGTTCTAGTTGTAATTCGTGAGCAATGATGAATTAGCTTTAAAATAACACTGAATAAGAGGAACACTTATTTATAAAATAATATTAGATCGTACCATAGTAAGTAATAAATATTTAAATGCTAAATGATGACATAAAACTAACATGAGTATATGTTATTTATAAAGTAATGCTTTATTATCATAATTCGAAATCAGTACATCAACATGTATTGGAGAAACCCTAACGTACTGAAGAACAAAACTTAAGGTATAATAAATAAGCGATATTTGAGAATAAATTATTTCTCCGACGTGACTTTGAATGTTTTCTTTAGTTTTGATAGTACATTATGAGATTTTTCTTTTATGTAATATTTACTCATAATTTTTTATTATTATTTTATTTTTTAATGGTATATATATCCACAGTAAAGTTTAATCTCTTAATTTGCTTAATATTAAATTAAAACATTTAAGTAAAATGGATTAAATATTGATTTCTCAAATACTATTAAAATTATATTTATTTTATGATCAAAATAGAAGGTGAACTAATTTTGCGTTCATAAAATAAAAGTTTTTATACATTAATTTATAGTTAATATATCAATTATAAACTTATTCATGAAACTATTCCGTAATTTGAGAATTACATTTGCAGAATTCTTTTTCATTAAATATTAGGGGTATGCATTTTTCCAAGCCAATTTTCATTTTTTCAATTTCTTCCTTCAAGTTATCTACATACAGGAATTTATCAATTAAGTAACATTTTGTCTTAATTTTCTCGATTGTTACTGCGCATAAATATAAGCATTGATATTCTTATATTTATGCACAGCAACAATCGAATAAATTTAATTCTTCATTGATTGAAATTTTCCTAATTTTATTTATTTCTGAGAAATTGAAAAAACATACTTTTCTATTTGATTTCAATTTATATAATGAACGAGAAAATTTTCCTGGTTAAAACATACGTATTAAAGCACATTACAAGTAATATACATATGCATTTGCCCTTACATATATATACATATATTTAAAACGTTAGGGAGAATCATAAAGTCAGTTACTAAGAATATATAAATAGCTTCTCTATTTTAGATATCTTTAAAAAATTTATTCTACATATTAATTGATCCAAATGTGCATGATGTTGTAAATTAAATCTATTAGAGTTTATCTGTTTGTTATCAGGAAGTCGTAGAATGAAAAGTGTATTAATTAGTAGTATGATATGTATTCATTGCTATCTCAGGGTATCGTAAAGTTTGAATTGTTACTAAAAATAATCGAGAAAAAACCAAATTTCACCTTCTTTCTAAGTCACCATTCACAGTTATACATTTCTGCCAATGTTTTCTCAACTTACCAAGATGTCATTTTAGAACCCAACTCATAAAATATCTTCTCTGTATTATGGAGTAGCTGTGGAACGGTAAAGGTAATAGTTGCAAATTCGTGGTCAACGTTGTTTCGTCTGTTCGATTCCTGATGCCCTTCATACCCGTAATGTAGTGGGATTGATACAGGTTAAATCTGTCGAGGCTCCAAGCCTTCTCGCTGATGTGATGTATAAGTTTGGAGAAGTAAATACCAGACTCAGGTGTCGTTTCCATCTCTTGACCAGTATTCAAAATTACGAGGTCCAATTGCAAGATGTTTACAGTTCATGTTGATTCTAGAGACAACGTTATTAACAATCAGTCAATCAATTAACAAACCATACTGCGAATTACTTCTATAATAAATTTCCTCAAACAAACAAATCCACATTAACAAATATAATTTATAACGTTAAGTTGATCAATTAGTATGCAAAATAAATTTTATTTAGATATCTATGTTATTTCTCAGTTATAATTAATACTTAACGATACGCTTACGTGCATATATATATATATATATATATATATATATATATATATATATATATATATATATTTATTTATTTATATGCATTTATATATATACTCACAACTCAGAATTTTAAAAACTTTTTTTTATCAAATTATTGCAATGGAAATTCAAATTCAGTTATAAGTATCTTACTTTCATGAAGTAATTTTTTTCATCTAATATTTTCTCTCACACCAAGAGAAGACACTTTTCATAAGTGAGAATTCCCTACGAATTGTATTCTTTTTCCTCCAACTTCACATGTTTATTTTATCTGCTTACATTACTTTTTTTTTAAATTAAAATATTTAAAATGGTTATTTTGAAACTTAGGCATTTGAAAAAGTATTTATATAAAGAAAAGTATTACTGAATATTATATGCTGTCATGAAGCAACACAATATCACTTATTTGCTTGATAGAAATATTCAAAATATGATAAAATCATTCTGTTTCTAATTAATTATTTGACGACGAAAATGCTTCTGATTTAATGTAATACTTCAAGAATATTTTAACCAAAAAGGTCAAAATTTTTCCAATAATTATGAGGATGCTAGTAATGAATATTTAAATATACATAAAGTATTTCTTTACTTAAACTTGCTTTTATATAATTCCAAATAATATAAAAAATAGTTATTTGGTTGCTTAATAAATGTTTAACAATCAACCAAAACTATAATTATAAGAATTTCTTATGAACACATATTTTATAATTATGACTAAAATTGTTACGTGTTTAGTTGCAAAGAAGTTCACCAATGTTTTTTTTTTTTTTATTTTTTGTTACGGATCAAAATAGAAAATCTTAAGAATTCAAGCTCTTTTCGAAGTATTTAAGTGCTCAAATTTTGATAACTAATGCCCATTTTGACCAAGTTTTATATGAAGAAATAATTATTTGCTTTTGTACTATTTTTAATTGCAAATTATTTAATGTTAAAATTCCACAAAAGATTTCAATGCAAACATTTTAGTTTTTTCGTACAATTTACAGATAACAATCTGTATTTGTTTATTACAGCCAAATATGACTTTTGTAAAATTAATTTTACCCCAAATAAGAAGTTATCTTATTATTTTAATTCAATTTTATTCATTTAAAAATAAAAAAATATATATAATTTAAATATGTTATTAAGTTACTGATTAAGTGTAATATAATTGTTAATGTTAATTTTTCATTAACTTCATGAACAATTCTTTCTAAAATTCGAAAATATTATAGTTATTATTTTATAATTAAAAAAATATAATTATTGAAACGAATTGTATTATCTTGTAACAAAAATATCTTATTTTTACAATTCCTATTTGCATGCGTATATTATGATAAATTGAATTATTTAACAATAAATATAATCCCTTTATAAGCAAGTCAGCTAAAAGTTAACAAGGTGAGTTATACACACTATTGTAATATGAAACTGAAAAATTTGTAAAATGAAACTGTTGCTTCTGAAGGAAACCAATCCAATGTATCATAAGATAATTCATATAAATAAATTTATTTATTTTAAAAATAAACGTAAAGTTTATAATAAGTATACAATTTATTTGATGTCTCAAAGAATATAAATACGAATGTTACAAATCAATATGTAATTTTCAAGAAATTGTTCATGATGTAATTATGCTAAGGTATCACGTTATTTTATTTCATTTATTTCACGATATGTCTTTTTCTCCAGCAATTTTTAAAAAATTCAATTTTCGAGTACATACATCTCGATATTCTTTAAGGTAATAGTACAATTTCGAAGAAAACATTTTTTAATTAAAATAAATGTTTTCTGCAATTGCAAATTTTATTACCTTATAGGGTTTCAAAATCAGAGAAACACCCAAAAAGGTTTTGTTAGCGTATTTTTTTACAAGCAAAGGGCATCTTAAACAAATATAAGTAAAAATTAAGAACTTTCGCAAAACATGTTAACTTGAAAAAAAAAAAAAAAATAACCAAAAGTGTCAATAATTTGAGTGCAAGCATTAGCGCTGTTTATGGGCATACTGAAAATTACTTGTGTATGTGTTATTGAAAAAAAATTAAAAAGGAGAAAGTAGAACATAAATTTTAAGGTAGGCCAAATACGTAAAAAAATTACTTTCAATATTAATGTATTTTCCTTTATTTTTCGGGTTTTAGAAACTTTTGACATTACAAAAATATTTTTAATGCTTTCTGCGAAAGTATACATGGATTTTCGTAAAGAATAAACGCATGTTCTGCTCATTATGTATGCACATATTTCATTCTATAACATGTACTTCAAATTAATAAGTTTAAAAATATCCCAAGAAAGCATAAGAAACATATACAGTTTTATATAGTTAGGATAATTTCTGATAAGTAAAATGAATTTATATAATTGTAATTTAGAGAGATATTGATAGATTATCTTTAAAAAAAAAATTCTACAACTTTTTGATTTCAAAAGAATTCCTCGAATTTTGTTGATATTGGACATAGAAAATAAAAAAAAAAATGTGACAAAATATCAATAGCAAATTTCAGAATCACATTTAAATTAATTAATTTTGAAAAATCTAATGTATTTAAAGAATTACTTATATTTGATTCTTCCAGAGAATCGTGCATTTCCAATATCTTTTAATACAATTGTCTAGTAAAAAAGCCCGATTGTCCATAAAATAGGGAAATAAAAAAAGGTAGCATTAATATCTCAAACAAGATGGTGGAAGTGGGAGGTCCTGCTTCTCACAGATATCTTAAGTTCTCTCGCTTTAGTTATTATACAGTAAGTGAAGCAAACCACCTAGAGACAAAACCCTGGACTCGATATATGCAATTCAGTTCAAACTGTGAAATACAAACACATAAACGAAAAAAGTTGGAAAAGAAGAAACGAAAACCTGGCTCGCAGCGAAAGATAGAAAGTGAAATATAGAGATCGATATACACATGTATGGAAACGAAGTTTTTCTATGTATTTTTTTCCTACTTTTTTCTTTTGTTTATGTAGGGAGGCTGGCACAAACCTAATTTAATTTAAAATGAATATTGGAATTTGGCATTACAAGGCAGGAACTCCATTGTAAACAGGCAGTGCCAACGGGAAAACCTTGTATAAATATTGATAAAGTTACTTTCAACGGAATCCTTTTTTTTTCCTTTTGCCATTCGTTCACTTACTGTTCTATGTTCTTATTTTTTACCTTTCCTTCCCCTTCCCCCCTGGTTTCTATCTTCACATTTCTTTCAGTTCATTGCATCGGCTAAAACTAGAATTATTTCCTTCTTCTTTCTTCTTTTTCCTTTTATTTTTACCAATGTTTCACTTTTTTTCTGATGTTATTATTTTATTCTGCTCCCTGTCAGAGGGTCCCTTCTTTCGAATAGCCTTCGCTGAGGGTCTTTGACAAGATAGGGTTGTGTGCATAAATTTCAATAAATGTATTGTAAATCTAAATCACCAAGTTCTTTTCTTATTTTTTAATATTTTTTCGTATCTCTTCCCCTTTATGAAAATATGTATGCTAAATCCTTGCCATAAGTTTTAATTAAATTTTCTAACAGGAGGGTGGGAGCACTTTAAATCGATAAAAGTGGGAGACAAAATTTCAAGATTATTGATATATATATATATATATATATACTGATATATTTATACTCGGGGATGATAAGTTGATTTACACCTTAAAAGAGTTCGGAAAAACCACTTTAAAACATTAGAGTATAATACTATAACTATCCAAAATAAATCAAATTGAACGTTAATTGTCATATACACACACACACACACACACACACATATATATACATATATACATATATATATATATATATATATATATATATATGTGTGTGTGTGTGTGTGTGTGTGTGTGTGTAGTTGTGCATGTTTTGGGAAAAATGTTCATTTTAAACTAAATTTATGACTATCGCTGTCACCTCATAAACATATATAAGTTATGTAATTTTAAAAATACCTGAATATTTCATTCACATAACATTACGAAAGACATAATGCTTCTTTACAAAAATATTAAGGGAATTATAAGGTTACATATTCAGTGAACAATTATAATTAAAGAACGGCCCAAAATTAAATATAACATTCACTGATAAAAGTAATTTAAAGCAGAATGTTTTCTTTATTGATTATTATTTCCTTGAATTGTTAAATAACTATTATTAAATTTTGTTAGCATAATGTTTTACAATTTAGGATCTTTTTTCTCATCAGTTCTTATTAACTTGTAATGTGAACCAATTTCGGATATTTCTTTTACTAAAATTTTTACTTACTTTCCAACAAACTAGAATAACAAATTACAAAACGTAATTTTTCACTCAAGCTCAGTTTGGATGATTATACAATATTCAATTAAGAAACTGCAAATAAAAAATAATTTTATGACAAAATCTTCTTATATTACCTACATTTTTATTATCTTGCATCGTGTATCAGTTTGGAACAGATCTTTTCATCAATTTTTCACTTTGATACTCGTAAGATAGAATCTTGAAATTTTGCGCACGATCTCAGTTAGAGTGATAATATAATATTCAATTATAAAACTGTATATAAAAAAAATTTTTATAAAAAAGTTTTTTTTTTTGCTATATAAAGTTTGGAAAATGAAAATTAGAATGTAAGAGATAATGTATACAAATTTAAAATAAGACTAACACTCTGTACTATAAGGAAACAAAATAAAATAAAATAAATTCAAAAGCTCTAAAATTTATTTTTTCATCGGCTGGAAACAAATTAATAATATAGCATAACATTGATACTGTACTTAAAACAAAACATAGATATTAGATATAAATATAACACAGATATTGTACTTAAATAAAAAAAAAAACATTCGAAATGATTTTTTTTTGTTGAAATTGTTGATTTTTAAGTCGGCATTAATAATCATAGCATGACTAAAGTAATTTAGAATGGGATAATTTTTTAAAGATAAAAAGGAAAACTTTGATACTTTATGTCATAATAATATTTTTTTAAATAATATATATAATTAAAATATATTTCTATGTGGTAGAACAAAACTAGAACTACAAAGTAAGAAATTATTTTTCCACTAGTAAGAAATCAAATTAAAATGTATTAAATATTCGAATTTACTAACCTGATCAAAAATTATATAGAAAAGTAACACTCTGTAAAGATTTTAAAAGAACAAATTTAGCCACCAAAAGGGACATACAAAAGTTTGTGAAAACCAAATATTAAATTCCAAAAAATTTAAATTCTGCTTGGAGACTTTTTTGTTGAAAATATATTGTTTCATTCACATGCTTAGTTAATAAGGATTTGGAATGGTATTACGCTTTTATTTCTGAATTCTTTATTCTGCTGTCACCTTCTCTTTACATTTCTAACATAAAAATGGCTCTCAATGAAAGCATTGTTAACTTTTGATAACAAAAAGAATTAAACAAATGAATGCGCTATAAAAATCAAATTGTGAATTAAGAATTAGATTTAAGTCAAACAATAAAATAGTGAAGTGAAGCTTAAAATTCTTTCGATCATCAAAATTAAAACAAACGATAAATTATTAAACATTATATTTTGAGCTGAAAAAAATATTTCTGCTATAAAATGAAAAAAAAAAATCTTTACTTACCAGGATCTGTTCTTAACTTCAAATCGGCAATTACAATTCAAACAATGTAATTATTGTTAACCGTTTGGAATAAATCAAATTAGATTAAAAAAAATCATTTTCATTTGTTACATTATTTTAACAATTGGTCACGGGCGGGAATTTTTTTTGCATGAAAAAAATGCTTCCCTGTTACCAAAAAAGTGATGATTTTTCAATCCAAATGAAACTTATGATGAAGACCAGTACTGTGGGTTTGAATCAAAAAGTTTCAGATGAATTAAAAAATCATCACTTTTTCTTAAATTCATAATGGAGATAAATTGTTATTTTCAGTACTTCATTTCATTTCTTATTGGCGGAAAAAAAACTGTTATTTTTACTTCTTACTTCTTTTTTGTATTCCTTTGATACTTAGAAGTGCTGACTTAAAAATTATGTATATTATTCGAAAAATATTGTTAGAACATAAATAATAGAACTTTCTTTTTTTCAATAAAATTATCACATTTTAAATGATTCATGGATTTGAAGACTATTTTCAGTGATTAATCAAAAATCTGTAACAGTGCATTTTTTTTTCTTTTCATATTTTGTTTCATTATTTAACTTCATACTTAAATTCTACACGCAACTCTCTCTTGATATATAGTTCAAGTGTACAAAGTTATATACTCACCTTTGATGTACAATGTCATCAGAAATTCTGAAAATATATTTAAGGACATCCGCTATAATATTCTTGCATGCTTTTAAGGACAAATATTTCCTAGAACCAATAAAAGTTTCAGAGAAAAGTTTAAAAGACTTTAAAAGTTCATAAAAACTTTTAAAGTCTTCTTTCAGATAGCAAACTTTAAGTTTATCACTTTTCGTGAGTTGTTTAATTTATTGAACATATTTCCAAAATTACAAAATAAACTAACCTGGAGTAATCCTATAGTGGGTTTTAATTGAATTAATTGTCAAAACAACCGTAATATTTAACCATAAAATTTATCAAATGTAGAAAATCATCTATTTCTTCAAAAAATACTGCTTGAGATCACTTAAAATTTTTTGTCCATTTTATTTCTATTTTAAATCCTGACATTAAATGATCTTATCAGGTAAGAAAATAAATTTTTTTATGAATGTTCCTGGTCATTGGGCAGTCATTATCAGTAGCCTAGTGGGAAGTTCAGGTTCGATATTAATCCAAACAAATAAAATAACTCTTCTATGAATTTTATAAGAACTAGTTATATTTCTTTTAAATATACCGAGTTTTATTTGGGATAAAAAAAAACAAAAGAAATATTTTTATGGTCTTAAAATAATATGATAAAAATTTTGTGTAATTTTCCACTGCATTTTTATGTGCTTGAATTTAAATATGTTTTCTTGTCAGTTATACCTTTTTGAACATTACACTAACCCCTTAATAAGTAAACTGAAGTTAAACTTCGAGAAATAGACTATCCTCTTTAGTAACGCTGCCAACATTTTATGGCGATATTACTTGACTAGAATTAAGTTATTTATCGTTTGGCAACTGTCCATAACTTCGTTTGAAAACGACATTAAAAATACTAAAAAAATTACTCTGACCTAAAAATTTGCCTAAGACAGAAAAAAACTCCATAGAGCTAAGATGTACCATAAGTGTGTTTTTATTGGGAATGTGAAAGGAAAGATTATCCTTTAAAAAGAATAATCTAGACAATGATAAAAAAAAACATGAAAATCATCCTTCCCTAGAAAATTCGATGCTTTCTTAAAGGCTTAATAAAGGAATAAGGACGTGAAACTTATAAAGCAGACTCCTTATGAAAGAAATATCCGTCTTTTTATGTTCATTTTTTGCTGATCTTCCTTTTCATAAGGGCATTTATAACGGCATTTGTCTATAAATTTCAAATAAATCAAATGCCTCAAAAAAATATGCTTTCCTGTATTTTTCTATTCCTATATGAGATTGCAAAGTAATTATGCAATGGATTCTCTGCTAATTTACTTTTTTCAGAATGTTTCAAATTTTACAAAAATAGTAACAACATATAAAAATTTCATTCCCTTTTAATGGTTAATGTCTCAAACTACATGCATAAGTACTAATAAATCTTAGAAGTTCGCTAGTTGATTGCTATTATCCTCAGTTTAATAATTTAGTCTTTTATATCATATTTTAATTTTAAAAATGATTTTTATAGATGTCGTTTGTTATTAGAAGATGGGCCTTCAATTTACAATTAATTACAAATATATTTTCCAGTATTTTTATAAGATATGTTGCAAATTTTAGTTTCTTAGTTAAGCTTTACAAAAATAACTTTTATTCATTAGTATTCATACTATCAGAGTGCTCTAAAAACATAACTTAAAAAAAATTAAGATTTTATATAACTTTCATAAAGCCTTTGGTTACTGTAATAGAAACACTAAAACTAATTAAATGTTATTGTAAGTATATCAATAAGTAAATAACGCAATTTATAATCGTGAAAGAACTTTGAACTTTTTTTAAAAAAGTTTATTTAAACATAAATATGTAATTAGGAATAAAAGGAACTTTTAATATAAAAATGATTGTTCAATAAAATTTAAAAAAAGAAAAATTTAAGTAAATAGTTAAGTTTCATATAAATGTACAGAGCAGAAATATCAGGATTATGAATAATTCATCAATATATAAAAAATATATTAGATTTTTTTAAAAAAAAATTCTGAAAGTATTATGATATGCACATTTCTATTAGGTGAATACTTTATATTAAAGACATGTATCACAAAGGAAACAGCTGATAAGCTCTATATTTGCATAATAATCCACAACCAAGGACTAACATAGGAAATTACGGTTATCATAAATCTCAGATTGTCTAGTGATATTTATATTTTCAATGGGATTCACTAACTTTGGTAAAAATGGCTCCTGTGGTACTTAAATGATTTTTTTTTCTCTATTGCTTCTTGTCAACATATTATCATTAATTTTTTTTATAAACATCTAGATTATAAATAATCATTGCCCGGGGCGTCACTGCAAGATTTGGCTCTTGCGCCATGAACTTCAAATTTAATTCACACACTTTCTTCAAAAATGCAATGCATAGTGAATGTTAACAAAGAATTACCTCAATGCACAAAAAATAAAATCGGATTAAAATATTTTTATGCAATTCATCAGTTTCTAAACATAAAATTCATTGATATAATTAACTGAAAATGTCTAAACAAACAAATAACAAAATCTCCTAACTAAGCTGTAATCTGGCTCAAATTGCAAAAGTGAAAATTACGCTCGTAAGAAATTGTCGGTTCAAAATATTTACGAAAAACTCCTTGAAGTTAAGTTTCAAGTTTCATCGAAATAAAGCCCTAGTGAGATTTTTTTTTTTTTTTAAATCCAGTAAAGTATCTTACAATTAAAATTAAACAACTCTCTGAAAATTTGCTAAAAAAATTCCTTAGAAAATTTTGTATATTTAGTGTTGTTTTTGAAATGTTAAATTTACTTTATTATCTTTTAGAATGTATGAGGTAATTGTTTCTAATTATGTATATATATATATATAGCTAATTTTGAAATGCTGAACAGTAAATTTTCTATTGTTTTTACTTTTTTTCCTAAGAATTACTTAAAAGAACATTGTTTAGTCATTATAAATAGAAATTAGCTTTTAGCTTACACGTACATTGTACGCTAGAAAAAAAATTAATTCCCATGACGATACTTCTGCAAAACTGCATTTTTATGCTAGATGTTAAATTTTTATTCATTTTAAACATTTAATTTTTTACAATCAACTATTACTTCAAAAACCATCTTAATTAAAGAGAAAATAAAATAAACATTATTATTATTTTAATCTACTTAAAATGTTTAAAATTATCGCTAATATGTATTTAAAAATTATCATTTTAATCTTTTCAAAAATTCTAAAAATTATCATTTAAATCTTTTCAAAAATTTTATAAATTTTCATTTTAATTTTTTCAAAAGTTTTAAAAATTATCATTTTCATCTATTTAAAAATGTTTAAAAATTATCATTTATTTTTTTTAAAAATATTTTAAAGTTTTTATTTTAATGTATTTCAAAATATTTAATGGGCTAAAATGAGCATTCAAATTGTCATAAAATTAAAACTAAAGCTAATCTTTTCTTTTTGAATTTGAATTAAACAACTTTGGAGGAGTTTGTGGTTGGAGAATTCATGACATTTTTTTTAAATAAACCTAATACACTGCTTTTGAAAAAGACACGTTTTTTTTATTGTATTTATGGTTATAATAATATATATATATATATATATATATATATATATATATATATTATTATTATTATTATTATAACCATAAATACATGAAAATTTACATAGTTAAAAAAGTTGGTTTTGAGATAGTATAAGACACTTAAAAATTATTGATACTTAATATTTATCTTCAAAACCTGGAAAACTAGAGTAAGCGGAATAAAGTAACATATGTATACTTTTATTCTAAACAAATTTTTAGAAGTGCATACTAATAAAAAAGTCGTTTTTAGAAGTGCATATCTATAAAAAAGTCAAAATATAGTTACTTTTCAAAATATAGTACACATATTAATTGTGATACTGTTTCATAATAAGTGTAAATTTTTTATGATTCTCATTATCTAAAAGTTAATGTATTTTATAAAGAAGAAATGTTCATTAAAAGGAGATTTGAAGAAAATGTCTTACTATTTTAAATCACCTTTCATGATAGAGAAAAATAGGTATATTTTTTTAAAATATATGTTCAACAAAATTTACTCAGTCACATTTTTTTTACATAAACCTTACGCGAGAAATTTAATTTTTAAGGATAGTGTTTTTTAAGCGATAAATTTTAAAAATAATTTTTTTGCTATATTGCAAATTTAATTAATTTATATGGTGATTTAAAAACACAATAGGAATCCTATCATTATAATTATGTAGCATTCAGTAAATTAGAAACATTTTACTGTTAAAATATACATTAATTTGTTTTATTTTATAAGACGAAATTTTTAATAAGACATTTAAAATTTCACAAACTCTACAGCTTTTAGTGGAATTTTTACTATTGCTTAAAGCTGGAATGTATATTTTGGGGGGCGGGGGATGTTAGTAAAACTTTTTAAATGCATTATACTTGCTCTTGACAGTCAGAAATTATTTAATGAAAATTCTTAGATTTATTTCCTTAAATCAAATTCATGGAACTAAAAATGTAGTTTTAGAAAGAAAACATGCTGTAGTATTACACAATTATATATTTTAATTGAATATAAATTATTTGATGCTTTTGCTTGTCTCTGAAAAATGTGCAATAAGAATATTCGAAAATAAACAATAAAATTCAAACCATGACTGAGGTGTTTGCTATAAGTAATTATCCTTTTCATTTGTTCAAATACATTACATTCTTGTTGAAACGTATCGTGCCCACAGATTTAAAATAAATTACAAAATAAATAAGATTAAAATTTGTCTTCATCTCTATTACAAAATTACTTCATATACTTTTTCATTTAAGCAGTAAAGAAATTAGATAAGTTAAAAAAAGTACTACATACGTCGTATGACTATGCAAAAAATACTGGCATTTTTATTCATTTAATTTATGTCCATTTTGTTTGTGTGTGTGTTTGAAACAATACTCAAATTTCTTTCAAAATCATCATTTTTTAAATAGGTAATATGACCATAATTGTATCTGAAAAAAGTAGTGATCAGGGAATTTATTTAATTTAATGAAAAAATTAGAAAACACTTTTTTTCGAATGAAAATGAAATAGTATAATCTATTTTTGTAGATTTCTCTCCCCCTTAGCTTTGTGAGAGCTTAATCAATGTTAATATCATTAAATTATGCTTCCTGAAATTATATTGGCACAGATTACTGATAGAATTGATTTCTAGTGTAATAAATCCATATTTGAACGTAGACACAAAAGAAACAATTCTTTTACTGTACTAAATCTTCACAAATGTGCCACATATACTTATATATTCATCTTAATAAATCACCGCATGAAAAGGAATTCTTTATCTTGCTTTCCTATAATGGACGCACTTGCATAAAACTTCCGTTATTGTAATTTTGCTAGCAAATACAGACTGTCACAAACTATTCATGAATTTGAAAATAATAGAAATATTTTTTTACTCATGATTCTTATCATTAATTTATGTTCATCTCAATTTTATCAGCTGGAAATATTTTCGCCATATAAAACTCCTAAGTATTTTTTCTGTCTTTTATTCTACAGCTAACAGTGAAATGAGATGTAAATGAAATAACATTATTATTATTATTATTTGAGTGGTTTTCTTTTAAACAAATTGCTTAGAGTATTTTTCTTGCCAACTGAAATAGTAAGAATATGAAGATTATTTTATTTTTAATAAATGCTTCACACTACATATTATTTTTCATTTTGTTTTCATTTCGCATTTTCTTTTTCTGAGTCTTTTGATTTCTCTACTATATAAATACTTTGCGAGTAATAAGCAAATCCGAAGAAATTGAAAACTTGATGTTTAGAATGTAGATTGAAAAATGATTTTTTAATTCCTTGGAGGGAAATACTTTTTCGAAAACTTAATCAGTATCTCGAGCAAAATTGACTTCAATTTTTTGTCAGAAACTTGTATCGAGATTAACTGCAGAGGAAAAGCTTTGAAACTGATTTTGTGATATTTTAAAAGACTGTTGAAATAATTTTTTCTCGTGTTTATGAAATGATTTTTTTATGTGATTTTGGGATTTATTATGTATTTTTACATTAATCATTACTAAAAATGTAGGAATTCTATTCAAGAAATGAAACAAGCTAGAAGATACTTTGCTTAATTTGCAATTCTAATTTATTCTACATATTATAACAATTTATTAATACAATTTTACTTTAATACAATTTAAATATTTTACGGATAACTTATGTAAGAAGCCTTATTTTTTTTAATTCAAATTAAACAAATTTTTTTTTTCAGTTGTTTAAGAAATTAATTTTACATTGCGGTTTAAAAGCAATAACATATTTTAAAATTAAATGAATAACTTCATCAAATATCAATAACAAAGAAGATGCCCTTAATTATATATATCTTAATTTTTGTTTGCTTATACAAAGAAGTTTCTATGCACTCTTTTACGGAATCATATAGTTTTTTTTTGTCTACCTTTCATCGTAACATTTTGTTTTTTTCCTCTTCATAACGTGTTTGTTTTGTTTCTCTTTATGTTATTTTTGGAAAATGCTTCGGTTATGATTCCTTCTGTTTCTTGATTTTATTAAATGAGAAACTCTTCGAGAAAATAATTATTTTGTTGAATATATGTTATCTCCAATCTAATATAGACGTGAATAATATTTAATTTTGTATTGTAAAGTTAATCTCCCAATGACATTATCAAAAAATTCTGAAGAATATAAATAGGCTGTACTTCGAAGTTATCATTTAGATATATGGAGGTTGACTGTAGTGTATTTGATTGAATCATACCAATTTCATATAAAAAATAATTTATTTATGAATGAAAAATTAAAAAAAAAAAAAGGACGACAAGCATTTTGGCGTGCTAACACCTTGTCATCTTACATGCTAATTTGCGATATAGGTGGCATTATTGTATTGTAGTAGGACAATTTCTACAAATATATATATATATATATATATACAATGGCATAGAAAATTTCTAATAAAAACTTGGAAATTTAAATTATACAGATATATAATGCATAATTTTTTTTCATATAATAAAAATAACAGCCATAAATATTTTTCGTTGCTTAAAAAAGTTGTATATCACTCTTAAGCGCTTATTTTGAGAAATACCAATTTTATGAATATTTTTAAGTTTAACAGAAATTTCTGAGATTCAGTAAAAGTTATACTTTAGTGTCTATGAAACGTTCTGCAAAAAATTTTAGTTATTTTCAATATTTGTCATTTAAAATTCTTACCTAATCCAGTCATCTCAGATATTTAGTTGAAAAATAATGTTTTATATATTTTTATCCATTAAATATTAGAGAATATGTGTGCTTATGGTAAAAAATTTAATATTAAATACATTTATTTTTGGCTAACATATTAGTGTTTGTTCTGTCACCTCAGCAATGATTTTTAGATTGTTCTGTAGATTATGAAGTTGATCTTTTATCACTTAAAGTAGCAGTAATCTTTTCATTTATGTTATTTCAGACTACTTATAAAACCAGTTAAATTTGGTTTGTTAGTAAACGTTTAAAAATCCCTCAAGATTCCTAGCAAACCACCTTTCTCTAGGGGAAAAACCCATTTTCAACAAGATCACATTCGAATCTTAATACTAGGTTTTGTGCAATTATCTTCATAACGTCCTCCTCGTCAGAATTAAAAACTTCCGCAGGAAAATACCATCGTTACTCAATTACCCGTTTCCGCTAAGACGGTCTTCCAACAATAGTGAATAACTTCATTTCTTTCGGCGCTTTTTGGCTTTTCTTTCTTAGATAATGTCAGTTTACACCAGAAAGAATCCCATTTGTCTCTGGAAAGCTGGATGACCTACCAACCTTACCCGCAAGGTTATTGCAATTAGGTAATAAGCTCTCCTCATCAAGGCCGGGAAGGAGAGGCCAAAAAACAATTTCTGCCACAATAATCTTTAATCTCGTTCCTGGTTTTCTCGCTATTGATTTTCTATAGCAATAACATTTGTTTAAGACACCAAATGGGATGAAACAACAAGATATGTTCGATACTTCTGTTTTGTTTTCTTAGTGGAGACCGTCTCTCTTCCCAAAATAAATAACCCACCCGAATTGAGAGGAGTTGAGTTGTTCCGCAGCGTTACTTTTATCGGGTTTGTTTTATTCATTCATATTTCACATGGTGTGTGCCAGGACTAGATGCGTTAACCAAATTATTATTTATCGGTTTAGAAAGCAAATTACGCGAGGTTTGTTTTAGAATGGGATAATGTGTAGCTTTTATTGGATATCGGTTGATCATTCAAGCTTATCGGAATGTTATTTTTTGATTCGAAAGTGGAATTGTGTATTTCATTTGACTTGTAAAAAATACATTTAGCGCGATTTTTGAGATACGTGGTAAAATCAATTTGTGTCCTCAAGCATATTTTAGAAATTGTTTTTGAAGAAATATGAATACCGTTCAAAGCGGGATAACTGCAATAAAGTGATAAATGTTTTATTGAGAAATACTTTTATCATGATATCTTTTAACTTTTGCTATTGCATATTAAAGACGATTTTATTCTAGAAAATCAATATTGAATGAAACGAAAGATATTTAGAATAAGAATTTTGACAAAGTATTTCTCTCCTAGTATTAAATGTATCGTAAAACCTTTATCGATGCTAAATGAAATATTATTTTAAAGGACTTTGTTTTTATAATTATAGTTGTATGATCGATAAGTTTCGAATAAAACACATCGGTCTTGTTAGTAGTTTTCTAGATGCCAAATTAATTTCACTAAGCAGTTTGTAAAATAAAAATTTCCAGTTTCATATTTATTTTAAAATAAAAGTATAAAAACCATATGCAAGGATTATCATAATTAGGACAAGTCTGTAATGGAAGTAGTATCTAATTTTAGAAGAAATGAGGCAATATCCTTCATTTCTTTTTAGGAATATTATTTCTATACCTTCTTTTCTGCTATTATTCTCATTATTGTATACTGAAATTTACAGTTAAAGCATATAAATTTAGAATTGATTAACAGTTTTATTTTATAACTGACATTAAATAATGCGTCTCTTAAAAACGTGGATGAGTAATTTTTTCGTAATAATAGCTTTATTAAAAGTTATTGAATGGAACAAAATAGTAAATTTATTAAACCACAATAGTAATTTATCACCGTACTTATATATCATATACGGCTAACAATTTTTCATGGAAAAAATCGGAACAAAAATACACTGTTACAAAAATATATGAACAAATAAAGTTTTATCCATTATAGCTCAAATTTTGAACCATTGTATCTAATAACTTTGAATTCCTAATCTAGAAACTTTTAAACTAAAGTATTCGGTAAATCATGTCTTAAAGAGAACCAGTTCTAGTATATTTTCATCTTAAGTTACTGTGAAGAAAACCAGAACCCATGGGCATACGCACCTTGCACTAATACTTTACAAATATTTTTCTCTTGGTTATGATCAGAGCTAATAGTTATCCAATCCTTAATGGTAATTTGATTTTGTATAAACCAAGTTTTTGCTAATATAGAGGGGGGAATTAAAGCATTGTGCTGTTGGAATATCCGGTTACCACGTCTCAGGGTTTTCCCAAATGGAAATAAGTATTCATATGTATCATCGTATTCTTATCGTATTATTTTACTTAGAGTTAATCCAAAGTCTTAATCCAAATTACAAATATCGATCAGCAAGTCATTACTCTCAATCCATCTTTATTTTCCTAGAATTCTATTTAATTTATATATCATTAATTTACATATCATGTTTATAATTCAATTCACTGTTATTGTCATCCTTTTTAACCGATTACATTTTATTTTGGTCGGGAAGAAATTCTATTTCATACCATGCAAAATACTATAACGTCCCTGAATTTAGAAAAGAGATAATAGTAAATTGTCCCACATCAAAGCCTAATTAACAAAGTAAATGCTTACAAATGCAAATATTTGGCATTAAAACATACATTAGTAATTTATAAACGTTGTGCATCACATGCAAAATTATATACATGCTCAAAAGCATTATCAAATTGCTATTTATATATATAATCAAAATGTAGCTGTTAAATAACGAGATTGATGAAGTAAAACATTTTATTTTAAATTTCATGCACATTTATTTATTATCACTTTCAATATACACCCGTCCTCTATCCTTTCAACGCTCCATGCGAATATTCCATTATTCGAAACAGTGCTGGAAGTCTTCTGTTAACTCCTTTAGAACTCGGGCAACTTCTTTTGCTTTCACAACTTCAAAAGACGCAAATCTTGTTCTTTTTCATGCAGATTTCTCCTTAGGATAGAGATAGAATTCGTATGGCATAAGTTCTAGCGAATAAAATGATTTGTCTAACACTGGTGTGCTATAATTTTCTAGAAATCTCTTGACAGACAATGCAGAATGACTTGACCTTCCCCAATTCTGATCATTTTAGCTTTATTCTGTCACAGAGTTCAGTAAGAACGTAAAAGTAATAATGTTGATAAAGCCTTTGACTTTTAGAAACCATTGAATCCCATGAGTACCTTAAAAAAATAAACAACAATATTTTGAATTTTGATTTGCTCATTCGAGCCTTTTGTAGCTTTCTGTAAAAATGGGCACGTCCAATACATAGATTGACTCTTCATTTCTGGTTCATAAGTAAAAATCTGCGATTCGTTACACATTATTATCCTTTCCAATAAGTTTTGATCATTTTCAATGCCGTTTTGCGCTTCTTGCTCAACCTTAAGAATCTTAGGTACCCTTTTGGCACTCAGTATTTGCATGTTAAAATTGTTCTGTAAAACTTGCCGGATGGATTATTTGTCAATTCTTACAGTCTCAGCAATCATATGAATACTTAACCGATGATGAGATCAATCCAGAGTACCGATTTTTTCTATATGGTCATCCGTTTTTAACGTAGAAGAGCAACACTGGCTTGGACCATCTTCAACGTCTTCTCTGTCATTTAGAAAACGCTTAAACAATCAGAAAGGCGATAAACATTCATTACCATACACTTATTTTGATAAATTTTTGTTTCAGTAGCTGATTTTCCAAGTTTCATATGAAATTTCATAACAATTTGTTGCTCTGCTGTTACACTTAACATTTTCGGGTGAAACAGAAAATCATAGTTATATTGTGAACGCTTAGCTACAGGTATATGGATTTGTTACTGAAGGGAGAAGCTAATTAAAAGAGAAGGCTTCACATTAAAGTGCTGCTGGTCGTAGACGTTTGGCGTATACGTACTTCTTCTGTTGGAGCGCCAGTTTTGTTAATAAATATACACAATTTGCATGTGATTTTATTTATTTATTTTTTATTTTGATCTCATTTTAGTACTCATAAGGCTTACAAAAATGAGTTGAGAACTGTTCTATCTGTTAAGAAAACACACATATTAGTCGATCTATTTTAATATTAAGTGTGCATATAGCTTAAAATTAATCTATTAATCTAGGATCCTACAATTTGAAATAATTATTAATTGTATTAGAAATAATGATAAAAATCGATTTATCAATAAGAAAAGGACATTTGAGGAGAATAATGCAATAAATATTAATGAAAATAAATATCTATATAAATAAAATGTAGAAATAATTATAAATTAATTCATGATAGCAGATATAAATTAATTCATGATAAAGATAGTAGTCCATAAATAATTGATACTGATAGTAGTAAATAATTAATGATAATGATAATAGTAAACACATTAATGACAATGATAGTATTATAAGTAAATTATAATGATAATATTACATGAACTAATGATAATATATTCATAATAGTAGTAAATAAATAAATCATAATACGTTCTGAGCAAGAGCAAATAATTAGTTCACAATTAGGCAAAATTATATTTCAATTACGTTGTCAAATAATAATAAAATAATAAAAAAAACAATTTAAAAAAATAATATGGATTACAATATTTTTATTTAAGCTTTCTCAAATTCAAAATAGATAAACAGAAATAAATAGTTTTAAAAACATCGAATGCCGAGAGATTGAATTTTTTCATGGCTCTCTTTTCAGAGATTTTCTTTCATTACATCTTTCTGGTTAAAACTGCTTAAAATAGTTGCTTGCATTCCCCATAAGCATTAAAGTATGTTTAAAAATCTTTTTTAAAAGAAGGACTCTTAAGATTGAATATTTCTAAAAAAAATACATCTTATGAGTCTCCTTTTAAAAATATCCCTCTCTGTAAAATTTGAGCTAATTTTAAACTTCATGAAATTAAAAATTTTCCATATCTTGTTTCAAATACTGTTCTTAAAAATTAAGATCTTCATTTATCAACATATCGAAAAGGGGAGTTTGTAACGATCTTTTTCATGTAAAAGATGTTTCTATGAACTATCATTTGAAACAAGAATTTTTCCAACATTTTTATTACTTGATACAACATTTTTTAATACTCATATAAAGGAAATTAATTCCCTAAATATTTTATGTTCTGAAAATTATTTTTTATTAAGTTAAAACCAATGATGACATAAAAATATCATTAGTGCATCTTTAGAAAACTAAAAGAAAACTTTCAAAACGAAAAAAAGATGATACATACAAATATCAAATTAGTAAAAATATTTTTAAAATTATTTGCCATTTTAATCTACTTAAATGTTATTTGACTCTATTTTTCATATATTTGTATACAATATTAATATAAATTCATTTAATTTTACTTTTAAAATGTAATGAATATGTAACACATTATAATAAACATGTGTATGTTATTAATATGAAGGGGAAAAAAAATTCTTAATATATTTTTTCTCCATTTATTATAGTAAGTTACAAAATTTTTGGATCATTTTTGTAAGTGGATTTAAATGATATGTTATAATTTAAATCTTGTAATTCTTTTTATTTTACCTTTATGTAGAGTTTCTTAGATACGCGTGTTCTGTTTTAAAAGAATACGATTTTCTTTCGTAATGAATTTAATAACATTTAATATTATTTTGAATTTTTTCTTTCTAATAACTTGTTCCTCACGTCTCAGTTTTTACTTTTTTTTTTTCTTATCTTCAGCTTAAAAATATAACATTAAAAATTAGCTGGTTAAAATTCTTTTTGAAAATTATAATTATTTAAAACTAGCCTAAGAAGCTGTATTTGTCAGAAGCGATAAGTATTTTTATTTCTTCTATATTATACAAATACCTTTAAATATTTAATTTAAAGGAATTAAGAATATTCATATAACTTTGATAACAAAGATTATACAAAACATTACAAACAGTTGCTTCAACACTTTACTGAAGCGAAAATTCAATAGTTCTGCTATGAAAAAATATTTTCCTTGTACTTATTTTTTAAAAAAAGTTAAATTTTCTTCCTTCAAACTTCTTGATTTTTGAAATCATATTTCAAATTCGCATAACTGTAATAAAAGCTCAAAAAGTACAATTATACGGAATATCTTAAGATAAAATTACAGTATTTAGTAAAACGATTTGTTTGAAGAAAAATTATATATATTTATTCTAAAAAATTTAATTTGTAGGAATATTGATAATTTTTAGGTTTTGAGAAACCTTTACAGCAAAATATAATAGTATTTATAAAGATAAAGCTTTAATATTATGTACTTCCTGAATCTTTTTAGTTCTAAAATCTTATTAATAAATTTATTAAAATATGTTTAAAATTAATATCTTTGTCATTTTAAGTGTTAAGTGTAAATAATCAATGACTAATATAAAAATCTAAAAAAAAAAGGAGAATATTTCATTACGTACAAAATTTTAAAATAAAATTTTAGATTTTAGACATAAAATGTCTGATATATCTTTTGATAAAAAATAATTGGAAAATATAAGAGCTTTAATCCAATTTAAAGATATACAATCATATTTCATAATCAAAGAACATTTATTTAAAAAAAAAAACAAAAAAAAACCCTTCAATTTCATATATATTTTTCAAAGTAATGTACTAATGCTCAAAATTTTTAAATGTTTATGAAAGCATTAAATAAAATTAAATTACTAATACTTATTTCATAAACTTATTTTCAAAAATTGTATTTTACTTTTTAACTAAGTAAACTGTTTTTAATCCAGATAAAGATCATGCTAACGTTTTTGTTCGATATACTCGTAATTCAAAATTGTTAAAATAAATAGTGAAACAATTATCTATGTATTAGAAATGATTGTATAAAGGAAAAATGGAAATTGTTTAATATTTTGTGTATTTAAATTTATAAAAATTAATAAGTTTATAATTGATTAGAGAAGTTTACACGTAAATATTTTTTGCATATCGTATATTTTAATGTAATGTATGTTTAATATTGCATTATTAGACTTCTTAAATATCTATGGCTTATACTTTTGGTTCAATACTTTTTATATTGTACTAAGATCATAAAATTTAAATGCATTCCCGATTATTTCCCTGAGAAAGTATTTTGACTCATCTTTCATTTGATTTGGATTTTAATAGTATGATTTTTAAAATCAGATCTGAAGCAAACCTCAAAGAATTCTATGTTATTGCAAGTTATTTCTTGCCTAGTTGACCTTCTGCTTCAAAAATTATGAGAAAATAAATCATTCTAAGAGAATGTATATTATGTTTATAACGCCATATATTTGACACCAAAATTGCATTAATTTAATGACAAAAACTATCTTTAATAGTTATCAGTCTCTTAATCGATTTGAAATAAGTTACTGGATCTCAAGATTCCATAGGCAAGCGGGAAATTACTAGTTGCCAGGGAAAAATAAATAAGACATTTTTACTTTCAAAATTAAGAAAATCAATATTTACTATGCGCAAGTTTCTGATGTACGATATTGATTAAATTTCTATTTAGTAAAAATATGTTCAGTTTTGAAGTTATGAATACATTTTTTTAAAATTTAGAGAAAAGATTCTTAAAATAAAATTAATAAAAAAATAATGAAATTTTAAGAAAAAATCCTTTTAAAATTACGGAAAGATTACGTTTTGCATTAAAATTTGCATTAAATTGATGTATAAGTCATACAAAAATATATTATAAAATTGTATATGAAATGTCAAAATGTTAGTTTAAATAATATCAGAGAAATCCAGAGCGCAAGCTAAAATGCTTGGTTCAAGTTAAAAATAACAAAAACAAAGATTTTAAATAAAAATAATATCCATTGAGTAGCTCCAGGGTCATAATTATTGTCATAAGTAAGCGAATAGTTTATTTTCCACTTCTTCAGCTATTTTAATTTTTTTTAGCTCTAAAGAGATTCAACGGAAGTTTTGGTTTCTTGCTTTTCAACAATGGCATCACGTGATATGTAGATACTAATACTCGTACATTTACTAACATTTTTCATGTTGAATTTTATGCCTAAACAAGCATTAAATCAACTTGACTTTATATCAATCATTGTATACACATACAACCATAAATAAGGCTATTTAATTATCATTTTTACCGATCCAATTAGTTTTGATTATATTTCTGAATAAATGAGTTCAATGACTCATTTGCATTTTGAGTTACCACCTAAGCGTCTTCGTAACAACCTGAAGTGCGATAAATCTTTAAAGGCAGGATATTTGCTTCAGAACAGTCTTTCGTAAAGGGTTCTTTTGATTAAATTCTTGAGAGGTTCTGTTATGCGCAAAAGCATTGTATTTACACTAACTGTTACTGCATTTAGAGGGAACCCAATGTTTCATCGAACAAATAATATTCAGAACCAATGTTCAATCATCCAATGTACCTTCCGTACTGAATGTATGGTCCCAAACAAGCACAATTGGCTTTCCTCATCTCGTTTACATTTTGGGTATTGGCACGGATATCATTGCCATTATAAGTGTTCAATTTGTTTACGACAGCATTTTTTTGGAGATCTGTCTTTCACGAATTATTTTTCTAACAGACAGCTTCTTTTTTTTCCCAACGAGGCCTTCAATTTCCCTATGCTGCTTCCCATTCACTTTTGGATATGTCCAACGTACTTTATGTTATATACAATAGTGATACAGTCATCAAATAATTTTCGTCCTACAATAGACATGAATGTTTTTGAATCACTGTCACCTATGATGATTGTTGATATTTCAAGCAATATTTGTGTTCTGATCTAAAAGCAGTTCTTTGCATTCTACTGAATTCCATTTGTCCGGTAGACTCATTAGGGTTTATTGCAGAACTTTTGGTATTTAGCCAAAAAAGAAATTATATTTGGGCCCAAACTTCAACCCGTTGTATCAGTTGCACACTTTGCAATGTGGACATAACTTCAATGTTCGTGAATTTTCCAGTCATTTCCAATCAGAATACACATCCGACAAATGATGTAGGGCCTCAGGTCTTCCACGTTCCATCCCATCACTTTCTGCATGAGAATTCGTTCTGCCATCAATAGCATTTTCTTCCGCAGCATCTTTCTTCATTGATACAATTTCAAGAGCCTCTCATTTGTATTCTTTGAACTTATAACAAATAGTTTAAATTTAAAAATTTGTTATCTTTGAAAAGATTTGTTATCTTTGAACTGATAACAAATGTGATTTGTTATCTATCATGTGCTTCCCGTTTTTTGGTGAACGTATAATCAAGCGCAATGTCTCGAGTGAGAATATTCATTGGCCTATATATATCTCATTACTAACTCTATTTATTTATGGTATATTTTGGGTCGCCGATAAGTGCACAGGAATTGAATTTCTGCTTAACTCTACATTTTCTACAAATCATTAGGAATGTTGATGACAATAATATAGTGGACTTCTCACTCATTTTTACATTCTCTTGGTACACAATGCAACGCATATATTTTGTCTAATTCTGAGAATATGAAATTAATATCTATTAATCTATAGCCCAGTTAGGTATAAGTATTCTTTAGCCAAGTACTTATTGCCATGAAATAATTTTTCTTTCGGAGTCGACTTCTTCAAAGGACTTTCCATAATAGAGCTCTTTCTAGGAAATCAAATAATATAGAAATTCGAAACCAAAAGAAAATAAATAAACACAGAAAAAAAGCAAAATTGAAATTTAAGTTGCTACTAAGCTACTCATTCACAAGATTAATTTGATATTAAGTGTTGCTCTTCTGCTAAAACTATACAGAAAGAATAATGCTTAGAAAATTCACTACCAGCTTTCGATACTAGGTGTAGCAGCGGCATGGCCTTTTGTTTACTTTTCACCAGCATACTTAATTTTTTTCACTATAAATTGAGGAGTTTTCATTATATTACTAACATTTTGATATCAAAATGTTCTGAATGGATGTGGCTCTAAAATAGGTTTGACCAACCCGCGGCTCGCTAGGTGTCAACCTGCGGACCACGGAGCTATGCCATCTGAATAAGGATTTCAACATTTTTTTTTACGTAGGAGTACTAATGAACGTTCCACCATAAGTCGTTTTTATCATAACCTTTTATCATAGTAATATCTCACTACCTGACTCAACATTTATCAATTTTTTTTTTTCATCTTGTACAAAAGTAATTGCAAAATTCGTTTTAAAAAGCGCACGGGCCTTCTGGTGTGGTATAACAATCTAGTAAACTTATTGATGAGCGCAGAAGTGCATTGATAGACATAGAGAGGGAATTCGACACTCGGAACATGCGACATAGCAGCATCCTGTCTGTTTGCAGTAAGCCTAATATATTTGACGCAGAAGCGTATTGTTACATACAGACTGAGTGCCCAGTGTCTTTTGATCGCTAATAATTTAGAGTCAGAATTATGTTGTAACTATGGCGTCAGTTTTTAAAATTGTATTTCGTGTAAATATGTTTAATTCAATTAAATATAAGTACCCTTAATTTATTTCAAAATGTTCTTGATTTCTCTAATGAAGTTTGGGAAGACTTGCCGCTTCCTACGACTCGAAAATTGAAAGTTGTAGTAGTTTTTAACGTGGGAATTTGAAACGGTGTCGAATTCATCACTTGTGAACGCACGCACGCACACACACACACACACACACAAACATATATATATTTATAAAATGTGTTCCTAATACGACCCATAAAGTCTTTTGGGTTGGACAGGCCTGCTCTAACACATATGTTTTTCAAAAATTCGAAAGATTTTAAGTTAAAGGTTCCTATGAACCCTTAAATTCTGTCATTCCAATTCTATAAAAACATCACTTTCTTTAATTTTGTCTATTTATAGAGTACTTTAATAGAATCAGTTGATAAGAAAAATAGCATAGAATTCTTGTTTTGCTTCTCTACATATATTTTTGTACTATTTCTCAAAAGTATTTTAAATGTTTCAAAACTCTATCATATAATTTTAGAAGAAAAAAAACTGGAAGAAACGATTTATTACTTTCCTTCGTGCTTTATCTTAGAAATTGATAGTAATTTTTTTACATTGCTTTTTTTTTTATTTCCTGAACATCTTTATAGCACAATTTATTTGTCCAGGATTGCTTAATTTAATTCAGATATCTGTTAAATTTAAATCAGTTAACTTCTTTCAATATCTTAAAATCTTTGCAGGTATGCATGTATTTATTTTATTTTATTCATTTATTAATACATTTTTTTTAATTTTTAGCAATACACGGGATATAATTCTGCTATCAAAATGTAGGAATAGTTTTAAATTTTGCATACCATCCAATACACAATATACAATCCGTCCAATAACATGAACTTATTCGAAATAATTTCTTCATATTGATAAATCTTATAAAATCTCTAAAACTTTTTCTGTCGATTATTAAATTAATACTTTCATTAACTCTATAAAAACATTATTTTGAAATTAATTGTTTATACATTCATATCTTCAATTATTCTCATACAAGGTATTGTATATAAAAAAAATTATTTTGAAAGATGTTACTTTTCTCCATTAGTTATTTTAAACCACTTCAATATAAACCATTTTTCAGTAAGAACATTAACAAATATTTTAATTATTTAATATACAAACTAACTTTATCCCACTGACGCCATATTATGGCTGTTTCTAAATACAACTGACACATAAGAATCCTCAGAAAATAAGTAATTCGTATATAATTAGTTCTATCGCTTTATTTGTATGAATGTAATTTTTTAAAATTTAAAATAATATCTCTAAAATGTTACATTTCTGAAGATTCTCAAATTACGAGATAAACGTTCGTACTTTATGATCATCGAATCAACTCCATGACGTTACACTTCTTGACATTCTATTTATCACCATTTCATATGGTGTTGACTCGAACACATGTTTTAGCTTTGTAAACAATGTTCTTTGAAAGAAGATATTGAAAATTTTTAATCCAGGCACTGATATTATTTTAGTGGTTTTTCAAAACGTAAAACCCAGTTTATTCTTCAAAGCAATGTTCAAAATTGGATATAAAAAAATGAAATAGATACACTTCTCCTCTAGTCAAAAATCACTGAGGTCTCTGTTGTTGACAATCTCTATGATAAATTGTTACTGACAGATAATGAAGAAGAGGTACGTAAATTGGGAAATAACGGTTTAAGTGCATACTTTATGGGAAATTAATGGAATTCTTTAACAATGAAAAGAAAATTCAAGTTTCAGTGGCAGTTTTGTATGAGAGTAAAGAAGATTACTGCAGAAGTTTTTAGCCGATCAATATCCAGTTATTATTTAGGCTATATTTCATTTAAATTGAGCAATGTACCTAATTTTAAACTTCAGTTACTTTCAAATTATTAAATATAATGGCTCTAGGTTTGAAATGTTTGATAATTTTTCCAAGTGAACACTTTTTTCGTATATGTTGCCTAATTTAAAATAATTTTATCTAATTTATTAGTTAGTTTTATGAATAACTATTCGAAAATTAAAAACTAATGATTAATTAACTATTTTCGAATAAATAAAAAAGAAGTATCTAAAGAATTTACAGCATAAACTGTAAAATTAATATTTTCTATGAGCTATATATATATATTTATTGACATTAATTCATTTTAAATATTAACGTTTAATTATTATAATGCGAATATTTATTTTGTATCGTAACTGAATTTACTTTGTTATTGCATTAATTAATTAATTGTTTGTTAGAAGTAAAATATGTTTCATAGTAAACATTTTATCTTTTGCCTATATTAATTATTTAAATACCATATAAAATTATTATATCTGCAATTAATTCATTAGGTTTGAAATAAAAGCTTCCGGATACAGTTTTATTGAATAATTGAATAAATAAACAGTTCTCTTAAAATATGATGCTCTCTAAGATATAACAAATGTCGAAAGAAAAGAACATTATGCACAAATAAAGAATAAATATTATCCTTTAGTAATGTAAGTCATATTTTGGAAGCAACAAACAATCAAGTCTTGTTTATTTATTATTAATAATTTCTTTTCATTGTTAATTAGTCAATTTTTAAGAAACATTTTTAAAAGTGATTTCAGAGTAATAAGGAGTTTTAACTGGCGAATGATTTTCTTGGTAACTCTAACATTTATTATTTAATTATTCATTTTTATTTTAGTAGAAAAAAGAACAGAAAAATGAAGTTTTTTTTTTTATTATTTCTTAAAATAATTACTGATTTAAATGTGATGTCTTTAAAAAGACAGAATTTATTTCCATATTTTTAAGAGTAAGAAATAATATCTATGTAATGTTTTTTTAAATTTTTTAAATATCAGATATCTTACATTTCTATACAGTGAAAACATCTGAACACTTCGTTATTTTTTTCATGTTCTTATTTCTTGAGTTGAACAATAGAAAATTATTTTATTTTTATTCAAACATTTTTATATTCATTTTTGTTCCTTTTCTCTTTAACGCATGAAGCCAATTATTAATAAAAACTGAGCACTTCCAGTATTTTGTATCATGTCAGCAATTATAAAAAAAAAAAAATGAAAATATTTTTTTCTTGTCTATTTCATTTAAGAGAAATTATGGTGTATATATATACATATATGTGTGTGTGTGTGTGTGTGTGTGGATATAATTTTTTAATATTTCATTTAGCATAAAAATGATAAATTGCAACAAAATGTTCAATTGCGTTACTCCCGCCTCCTATTTAAAAAAAGCTTAGCATATCCACGGTTTTTTTTATTTATTTTTTCTTTTTATATATTTATTTTATTTTTATATATTTTATAGGAATATGAAGAGCACATTAAAAAGTTTTAATAAGACTGTAAAATATTTTTATTTATATAACAATATTTAATAACATAATGGATAATATAGTGTGAAATTATTAAATAAAATTAGTTGAGATAAATTTAGATTGCAATTTTTGCATCATCTTCAGATCGAAATTGATTAATCTTCTGACATGAGTTGTACACATATACGAGTATTGGGTGAAACAGTACCCATGTATGGACAGGAAAATAGGTTATGAGCATTAGGGAATTTGAATAGAGAACGTAAAACACTTTTTATATTATTGTCTATTGATCTTTCGCCTTTATATTGAGAAATCTATGAATATGACACCCTATAAATTCCCCAAATTGCCCCAATAACTTTAATTTTTAGAGATAACACCCTCTTTGCCTTCTTTAGAGTAGATCTACAGAAATGATTCCAATGTAAATGATTGTTGATTAGTTTCCGAAGTTTTTTTTTTTTTATCCAGGTTTTAAAGATAGTGAAAACTCGATACAAGAGAACTACGGCAACTACTCCCCATAAAAATCGAAACACCTCATATATATGAATTTAATTGCAGCAGAAATATCTACAAGTAATTCAAGACATTTGAATAACGTGTATCATTGGGTGGCAAATAAATGACCTTTAAATGGTGGAAGATGTCATATAACATCAAGTGTATTTGTTAAATATATTAGAAATGAAGGATTGCTACAAGTGGTAAGATAACTTCGAAATATTAGGGACTAAGGTTATCGTACGTATCTATATTGAAGGACACTCAAACGTTTTCTTCAATAGATAAATGTAGAGACGTATACCAGAGTTAGAAAAATAGTATTTAAAACATAATTAGTATATATTTTGTTCCAGGCTCTTTGGAAATAAATAACCGTGTTACTTTAAAATATGCCTTCAAGTATACTATATATTCTTCAGTGCTAAAACTATACTGTAGCCTTAAAGGAAAATGAAAAAGAAAGACATTTCTGTGGAATTTCAAATGACAGTTTAACTAAACGTAACAGAATTTAAGCTTTATATTACAAAAGATAAAGGAGTTACAGAAAACTAGCTCTTATACCAAACAATTTTTTGTAGAATCTTTAACTCTAAAATTACCATTTGATTATCAAAGGAATAAGAAGAATGAAACTCAAAATGCTGAAGACCCTATTGAGTTATTGTGAAATGCTTTTCGTCTGGTTGCTCTTTAATGTGTGTGGGGGGACTGTGTACCACTTGTAATTAATAAAATGTCATTTGACAAGTTAAGTTGAACTATATTGATTGTTAATTTTGTAGAGAGCTATTAAAAATTAAGGAATATTAACTCCTTTCATTCAGCTATTACATTAAATTCAATTACCATCTCGAATGATTCAATCCTACAATTCTTTTTCTCGTCGATGCTAGCTCCCATTACCTACTTCAACTCTTTGTACATTTTATTTTACCCTGTTGACTGGGAGGGGATAAGAAGAAAATCATCTCATCGCTTCTATTGGGGGTTCATACCCGCACCTCTTGGATTTGACCTCTGGACAGAGGACAGAGGGAGAGCGGGAGAAACGTCTTTGAGTGAGCGCGCTTCTGACGGCTTTCTCTGTCAAGGTCGTGGACTAGCGATCGGCGGTTTTCGTTCAGTCGCGGGTTCGATAC
Source organism: Nephila pilipes (assembly GCA_019974015.1). Classification (NCBI taxonomy): domain Eukaryota; kingdom Metazoa; phylum Arthropoda; class Arachnida; order Araneae; family Nephilidae; genus Nephila; species Nephila pilipes. The sequence continues at coordinate 169,827 of BMAW01092873.1, forward strand.
TTGGCTGCCAAAGACCCGCCGTGTAGCCGGGGCTGATGCACGTTAAATCTGTTCGGGGTCCAAAGTCCTCCCGTTGGCGTGGTGTGGATGTTAGGAGAGGGGGGTGCCAGCTCAGGTGTCGTCCTCGTCACTTGACCGTGGTTCAAAATTACGAGGTCCGTCGCCAATAGCCCTCGTGTTGCTTCTAGTGCGACGTTAATATAAACTAAACTAAACTGACGGCTTTCTCTGTTCCGGAAGTTAAAGAAAGCAATCCTGATACTAGCAAATATTTGGATCCCTTCGAAATTTTTTTAAAAATATTTTCATAAATTTTTGAAATACTGAAAGTAAGAAATGTTTTTTCTCCCCCTTTATTTCACGTTCTTTTAAAATTTCTCCTCGTGATTGAAAAATATATTGTAATAAAATATCTCCTCATATTAAAATATAAGATACAGAATTTAGCATACGCTTGGCTTTTCAATTGAATCGCAAACAGAGAGGGGAAAAGTACCTTGATTTCGCTATAGCCCTGAAAATAATTTTTCAGGGTTAATTTTCTAGACTTCAACAAGTATATTGAACATTAATCCTTAAAACCATTTTTAATACAAGTTAAAATCTTTTTTCAGAATAATGAATACAATAAAAATTAAAAGCCTAGTAATTAATTAACTTTTAGGGAGAAAAATAGTTTGATTGGAATAAAACTGCCAGTAATAATTTACATAATTTTTTTTTCTTAAATTTGGCTCTTTTTGTATGCCGTGTACTCTTAATGAAAGAAATTAACAAAATAATAATACGAGCCATAAAATACGAATTGAAGACACTCAAAGTGATTAAATGTGCTAAGAAATAGGTTATATCAAAATTTTGCGTGTTTAATGTCAAAGCCATACAAGTTTAAAAATATTTAGTCTTTAAAATAATTCCAAATTAATTTCATTATTGAATGCATCAATAATTTGACAGTAGACGAAATTCATTTTTACCAATGCATAAAGCCTGTTTGAAAAGTAACGCCTTCATGACCAAAACCTTTTTACTTGTAGTCCTATATTCACATAAATCTTGTAACTGAAAGTTTCATGTATCATCTATGCAAATCAGTTTTGGTGTTGAGTGGACATAATCCCAGTCTCTTTCTCCCTCTTTGCACCAATGCATGGTTATTTAAGGCAATCCCTTCAGAGAAGAATTCCGGTGATTATTGTGAACACCATTCTTTAGAGGTACTTTCATCTCATATCAGAATGAAGCAGGTGTTTCTTAAAATGAAATTTAATCCTTGAGAAGAAAAAAAGCTGCGAGGTGAGTGCAATGACGCTTCTCTGCTTCAACCTCATAATCATGTAGTTCGGCATATTCTTCATTTCTCAGCACAACAGTGACCATTGGGAATAAAAAAATAACTGTACTATGCGTAAAGCATGTGCAGTGTTTAAGTATAAAAATAATTTTTTGAAAATCGCTTAAGAAATGAACAGTTTATGACCAAGGAGGCATAAATTAGCAATCAAGTATCATTTATAATCATGTGTAATGTAACTCTCATACAATAAGCAATATATTTTTTCAAAATTTGGAAACATTTTTTTAATAATATTTCCGTTATTGATGTTGGAATTTTAAAAAAACAAATTTGAACTTCTTATTTTATTATTTATTAAAATTTGATTACTTTATTTTTATTAAATTAACCTGCTAATTACTTACATTTTATACATTAATTTCTCTATTTATAATCATGAATTTACTTAATTTAAAAGTGTATAATTATTTTCTATTATTGTGCAAATTTCAAATCAAAGCTTCTAAAGAGAGGTTTTTAAATCATGAATAAAAATATAGCTTGATACTAAGTTAATGAATCAGTAGCATTGTTCACATGAAACGACTTTTGTTTAAATTACAATTTTATTCACTGTACAGTAAAATTCAATTTTTACCTAAGGTTTCTAAGACTTTTAATTGTTTCCTCTGTCCCTTATACATGTTTGAGTAATTGTTATGCTGAAATTAGAAATTTCTAATATGAAAGAAGCATTTTTAATTATTTTCAATCATTTTTTTATACTGTAATTAACTACTTCAAAGTATTTCAAATATACATTTAAACATTACTCTTTTCTCACCATACACCTCTCCCAAGGAACATATTGATTTACCGAGAGAAAAAAAAGAGGTTAAACTTATTTTGCACTAATTTGAAAGCACTGAAATATTGTATTTTCCATAATCGATTCATTATACATTATCAGTAATTATTTTCACACTATTAGATACCAAAATTGCAATCTATTTTGGCAACAAGTAAAACTGTCTATTTAATCACTTTTCACTTCATTTTACAGCATTACCTTATTACTTTCTATTTATTACTGGAATAATGAAAAAATTATTAATCTCATAATTACTTGTAAAAGCTTTTTAACACTTACTTTTAGGACCCATTATCTAATTTTCTCTAATACATGAACGTAATATACAGATAAGTTCCAAAACGTATACAATGCTCTTGTTTTTATTGTAAGATAAAATATTTCACAAATAAAATTCATTAATCATTATAAAAAGCACACAAACAAATTTGTTTCAAATTTTGTAGGAACTATTTGAAACATTTTGTTTTAGAGGTTAACCTTAAAAGCTTACAAAATCTAAATGCATACAAAATGGATAAAACTTTAAAAAATAATAACAGAAGGAACATAAAACAAGATATAATATAATTTTCAAAAATATTTTTCGCAAATACATGTAAATTGTCTCTAATGATAAAATGTAAATTCTTGCATAATTAACTAATTCATCACATGCTGTTGAAAGTAAATGAACTCCTATGGTCCATTAATTTTGGAAAATTATAAGAAATATTAAGAAATTAATTCTTTTTCATCCAGTTGCAAAAAAAAATGTACCATCAATAAAATATGTCTTTTGTAATTTACTTTTCAGAAATAGTAAATTTTCAAGTAAGACTTTTTAAAAAGAACTCGTACGATACCTCTTAATATTCATAGTTTTTTAAATTGTTATTCAGTATAATTCTACAACGAATGTAGAAGCAAATTTTAATATTTGAATAATTGGAATATTCCAAACTTGGGGCGCAAATCTCAGTTTCATTGCAATGAAATGTTATGTTCATTGATGGTGTTAATAATTATTTTTAATTCTGCCTTCATAAGTCATTCTTTTTGTAAATAGTTAGTCTTCTTAAACATCCAATTGCTAAATAAAATGACTTATGCATAAATTGCTACTACATTTTTTTTCTTACCAAAACGATAGAAAAGTCTATAAAATATCGCATTGTAATTAAATACGAGTTGTGTAATCGCACCTTATCAAATAAATTCTATTTTGAATAGAAATGCTCGTTTCTTGTACACAAGCACTTTATTTTCTTTACTTTTACGCCATAGCCATATGAGGATATTGAATATTAGAAATGTACCGTGTATTAACTCTACTAAGCGACTTGTATATGGTGAAATCAGAACTCAGATATGTCTTGATTGTAGCACCACGTCTATGAACTCGTACCCATGAACACAATGCTACTAAGCGAGATCTGAACAATCCATAAAATTCAAATACAGTTAATATTTTTCTTCTTCTATTCCATTGTATTTTTTTACAAATTCGTCAAGCAAAATCATATACATTTAGTACAAGAGTGTTGATTATAAGGAAACATGCACTGGCCTTCGCCCAATCATATTCAAAAACTGATAAAAAGAAATTTTAAGTAACTGAAAAATATATTCCATGAACGTTTTTGTGTTTCATGATCAGTCTTTCATTTAGAGACAATCTATAATTAATTTAAAGTAAATATGCGTAACCTTTCTTCTTATGAAAACTTTATTCATGGGAAAATGGTTAAAATTCAGGCCATACTATGAAACATGAAGAAAATTATAAAGTTATAGAAAATTTACATTTAGACCAATCCTAGGCCTGCAAAACTCTGATAATGTAAACGCAAAAACAAAAATTATTGGCAATTTTTTTTTTACCTTCTTACCCGCTTGGAAAAAGTTATATATACATATATAACACATCAATCAATAACTCCCGAGTCTAAAATTGAAAACAACATTTTTTTTGCAATTTTTTTTTTTATTCATCAACATAACACCTTTTGTTAATCACCTTTTAGGCTTTTCAAAACGCTCCTCCGCCTCTTTTTTTTTTTTTAAATAAAAAATTTTTTTTTTTCTTTTTTTTTTTTTCGCAAGAAATCTTTTTTATTGCGAGTAAATAGCGATAAACAGCTTTCTGAATCATCGACTCGTTGCTGTTTTTGTTCCATCGAAAGCAATCGCGGCACCCACTTGGAAAAAACCTTTTTCACTTTACTTCAAAAAACCTTTTTCCTGGTCCGATCGACTTAAAATTTTGACACGTTTCAAGCAAAGGTTAGTACTCTAGAAAGACCTGGTTACTGGTTTACTACGAGCGCCATCTCTGGGTTAGTCTTTGGAGTTATTGATCGATGTGTTACAAACATACATACACAGATATATATATATTGTGTAAGCAAGTACTTAAAAATTTTGAGAAGTATTCTAATATTTGTTTTTGGCAAATTTATAATGCTTAGCATTTGTTATTTTTTATAAATATTTTTATCACAAACAAGAGTTATTGAACACATTTACATACTCCTGGAAAAGAAAAGTTCACCATGAAGCACGTGCTAATCAGTGTTGTGATTCAAGGGAGGTTCAACCTTGAATATCGCATTGATACACAGTTCCCAAACTTCAATACTAATGTTCCAAACTCACATTTTCTTAAAAAAAAATGCGTTTATGCGTAGGTGAGGAGTCTATTAGTCGTCTGGCATAGAGATCAATATGATCGAGTCTTCTGTAAATAGTGAAAATTTGTATTGCTTCGACGGCTGGGAGCGCTGAACGCAGTTTTATGGCTCATTACACTTCAGACGTCACGCAAGTATTGCCAGATATTGTTCTGGGCGAGCGATTGGACTATTATTTGATCTGGTACTGTTCGACGGTTAACAATCCTCGCACATTGAAATCGTTACTGCAGTCTTGATATCGCATATTGAAGCACATTTATAATTCCTATCTCTTCGGTTTCAAGCATTTCAACAATTCCCCCCCCAAAAAAAAAAAAAAAAAAAAACTTGTCCCTCCTTCGTCATTCAAACATAATTTGATCTGTTTAAAATCTGTTTAATAGTTGACACGACTCCTTCGCGCGTAAATTTCATGAAATATGATGAACTGCTTATGCCGAATGAGACATGCGCAAATGATGTTCGCATGAAAACGACAACTCGAATGTTTTGCTTAAAGGCAATGTTTCACCTTTAGCATATGATTTTCCCTTAGGTATTTCGAACAAATTCAAAAATATTTATTCTCATTTTATGAGTTAACTATATGCTTAACTTTTTATCACCACTGTATATGAGGTAGCTAATTTATCAGTTTTATGCACTCTACATAAAATTTTATCTAATTTTCTTCATTTCTCTTCTGAAACATTTGCCTTATGATACGTAGTTGAAAGGTATTTCCAATTAGTTCTTTTTATTGGCATATTAGGAAAAAGTATAATATCCAGTTGAAAATCAAATGGTGAGAAAAGTATTTTTATTACACTTGACAACGATTGAGAAATATTTGAAATTTTTTCCAAGGAAAAATACTTCATTTATTTTATATTTAGTTCTATATATATTAGTGATATGGGTCGTTAAGGTCCAGTTAGGCCAAATATCATTTCATTTCTTTAAAAAAAATTTACATATATATTTATTTTGGTTAAGAAATAAACAATTTTAGAAATATGAAGAAAAAAAATAATGTAACGAAATTTATATATTTGATGAATGCTTAAGGCATGTCATAATGAGAAACCATAGAATCATGCACTAAATTATAGAAATTCGTCTTTAAAACTTATTCTGAGTAATATTGTTAATATAAAACTATTACTACTTGCCTTCTATTTCTTGTCTTATAAAATTAGTATTCAAGTAACATATGTACTAGATACAGAATAGATATTATGCCAATTCTTAATCATGAATATCGACATGTATCTATTTTTTTTTAAAAAAAAATATTGTCAAAAATAAATAAAATAATTCTGAAAAAAAAAACTGGAAGATGTTAAAAAGACCAAAAATCGTTAAAGAATGTTCCTGAGTGAAGCGATCGAAATCTTTAAAACATTACCATCTTCAGCCCAGGGATTAACCTCTAGATAATTTCTTCTTCTTTTTTTATTTTCTTTCTTTGACGATAAATTTTCTCATGCGTGAAGATCTAATGATTAACGACCATTATCCTGAATAAGAGTTCAATTTTAAATAAAGTTCTCGCAGTTTACTCATGAATCATCTCATAATTTTTCAATAAAGTGAATAGGATAGACGATTATATAGGGTGATTGAAAAATTTCGTGCCCGATTTGAAACCAAATTAAATACCAGACCTATTCCTAAAGATTATTTATTAATTATCAATGTCCTCTCCATCCATTTCTAAAAATGTTTACCAAAGGCATATGAATTTTTGAATTATTTCATAGAAATAACTGAGCTGTCATTGTTCAAAGAAAGTCGTTAAGTAGTTTTTCACTTCCTCCATAGAGAATCACCTTTTTTATCATTCATTTTTTTTTCAGAAACTGATAAAAGTCTGAAAGGGTAAGGTCATAGAAATATGGCAGGTGCTTTCATAGTTCGCATTTTAGCTCAAGGTTTTAGTATGTCTGTTGAGTGACATGTAGTTCAACCGTGTTATGATGGAAACAAATTAATTTTCTATTGTCTAAATAAAAGCATTTCGCTTGTATTTCAACATTTTGTTTAGCGAGTAGTTCACACTATTTCTCAAATATATATATATAGGATCCTGCCAAATACTGGCACCTCAGCCACCAACGCCCTCTAGTAGACTGAGTCAGTTTGGAGAAAGAACTCAAAGCAAGATGACATGTTTTTTTTTTTTTTTTTTTTTTTACAGCGTGTTAATTTTTTTTCTATCTGGCAACATTATAAGTAAATGTACAATTTCGTCATTGTAATTTAACTTAAAAAATTTCCTGGCATCCTTTTTAAAGTTTCATTTATTTTAATCCATTACTGGGGACATTACATTGACTTGCTACATGAGCATTTTCAAGAATACTGGTATGTTTGATTGCCTTGTCTTATGAGTTTATAAGAATCCTGAACGTTTTTTGGTATACCAACCAGAATTGCGAGTTTAGTTCACTGTTAAAATAGAATAGCAATACAGCATAATAGAAATAAGAAGATATTGCACATTTTATTTGGTATATTGATTAATTAATGATTTTAAATTATAAATTGTGTTAAAAGATAATTTAAGTAAGCTAAGGAAAACGCATGATACTATAAAAGTATTAATTTATAAATCGTTACACAAATTAACAAGATGAACTTATGTAAGTGAAAGAATAAAATGTTAGCAAATTTGGAAGAATTAGAAAGAGTGAAGCATAATTTTGTATATATTCCTATAAAAATAGAAAAGCATTTGAAAATTGAGAAATTTGAAGCAGAAAATCTAATGAATACCTTAAAAAAGTAGCTCAAAAGAAATTTCTCGCCTCCAAGAGAATTAATGAACCAATATGAAACTTAGCATCGTTATTTAAAGAGAGTTAAATCAAGAATCAGCCCGTTCATTGGATGCATTAACTGATATAAATAAAATGCCAGTGAAATCTGAAGATATAGATCGCATTAAGCTTCCGAAATTGTCTACAGCAAAATTCAGTAGAAGCGTAAGTAATTCACTTACATTTTGGAAAAGCTTCGAATCTGATTTTCACAATACAAATTAGACGATGGAGATAAATAAAATTATTTAAGAGCTCGTTTAGGTGGATCTACCTAGAGCAGAAGGTTGTAGAAGGCTGTAGAAGGCTTACCAATATCAACATCAAATTATGATTCTGCAAATATTTTGTTAAAAGAAAGATTTGCTTGAACTGCTATTCTTATACGCATACTATTGAACAGCTTTTTACTCTATGATTTGACCAATACGTAACTCAAATGATCTTTATGCTTTTAGAAGGAATTTTAATTGAACTGAGTAACTTCAAAAATTTGGGTAAATTTCCATACTATCTGTAGACCATCGTTTGTACCCCTATTTTAAAATCTCTTCAGATATAAATTTTAATCTAAATAGATAGATCTAGAAACGAAATATATATAGTGGTACCAACAAAGTATTCACTGGCATTGAAAAATCACTACATTCGCGTGAAAGATCTGAAATGGTTAGGAATAGCAATGATATACCAACCTTAAACGAAGATTGATCTTATTCCAAAAAAAAACCCTATTGCGATTCAAACTCACAGAAAAATGATAAACTAATTTTTAACCGCAGAATTTGTTATTTACATATACTTCTGGCCAATAAAATTGTAATGCCATGAAGGAAACCAAATACAAAAAAGGCATTTATTGCTCATTATCAGTATGGCAGGAATACAAAATGATTAAATTAGCAAGCAGATTGGGCACTTACAGGATTGCAAAATTAGTGCAAACAGTTGCCATCCCTGGCAGCTAAGATGGCCCTTGAACGGTTAAGCATGGAGTGCAACTGGGTTTTGATGACAGAAACGGGCAACTTATTCCACGCTGCTTCAAGTCAAAACCACACTTTCTCAATCGTATTTGTTGGAAGAGGTGGCGGGACAATATCTCAGCAACCCATGAACAGATGTTTTCCAATAAGTGACAGATCTGGAGACAGTGCTGACAGGGCAACAATCGAATACCTTGTGTATGAAGGAAATTCTGAACATGACGTTCAACATGTGGTCTTGCATTATATTGTTGGAAGATGGTGTATGGCAGGCCATGACTCGAATAAATTGGCAGAAATGTACCAATTTGCGTCGAAATTACCGTCGATCCGAAATAGAGATGTGCATGTTATGTACTTAGACGCTGCTCAAACACTAGGTGCACAGCTCCTATGCCAATATCGAATACAAGCAGATGACGGGCAGTCCCATTGGATTGTCAAGGAAAACCAAAGTAATGGTCGCCATGATGACAGTCTAACCTCCTGCAAACTTCGTAGCAATGTACGAGAGGATACCAGGAGTGCTGGGAACATACCCATTTCCTGACTAACGGTCTGTGATGAGGTTTTACTGCTTAAAAGGGCCAACCTCTCAATACATCTGTCCTCTTGGGCGTTATTCATGATAGGATGTGGAAATCCTGCATGTCGTTCAGAATGACCTCAGCAACTCTTTGTCTCCATATTCGTATGACAAGGTTTGCATTTCGATCAATGTGATGGGCAATATCACGAAACGATAATGCACACTCTCGATAGGCATAAATCCGACCTCTATCGAATCTCGACCCTTGCTGGTGAGCATTTTAATCTTATTGGAAATGTAACATGATATTCTGAGCAAACTCCGACCTTGCAAAATGCTTTACGAATGAGAAATCCTCTACACAACTTTTATTTTATGCAGTTCTTCAGATGTTGTTTCATCCTCCTGCTTTATCTAAATACGCTTCTAATACTAATCATTTGCATATTCTAACCTCTTCTCCCTTTCATGTGATTTTGACGATTGTCCAATCATTACTTCCTGGTGTTGCTATTTTAAGGGCCAGAAGTGTAGATTAAAGGAAAAGAAAGCTGTGTGTGTGTTTTTAGTGAATCAATACATCACAATTACGCCTGCATCTTGATCCAGAAATTAAATATGCATAAGAAATGAGTGTAAGGAAAGGAAAAGTGTTTTTGATGCTTATCGAAAGATTAAAAGATTAAAAATTGCAAATGTTAAGTTGATATTTCCCATTACGGAAGCAAACATCTTGATAATATGAGTAACAGAAGAAAATTTCAAAATAAATTAGATTCAATTGAACCAGATATCGAAAATGAGGCTCTTTCAAATGTGACAAATTATTTTGCATTATGTTTCAAATATTAATTATTTGTGTAGTAATAATTACTAGGCAATGAATTGATTCAAGATCTCAGAAGCCTGATGCTTCTCTTTCTCGGTATGAGTGAATGTAATGATGGTTTAAAGATAAAAAATAATAAAAAGTATCATCACAGGTGAGGAAACGATGCTCAAGTGAGTGAGAAGGAAGGAAAAGAAAGGGAGTACGGTTGCGATTGGCAGCCAACAAATGATGTTATGTTCTATCAGTATTCGGTTGGAGCAGGTAAAAAGTGTATGTAAGTTTGTGATAACGGCAGGTACGAGAGCTCGCTTTCAGGTTGAGTGTACCGGATCTTTGAAGTAAAGGACCAATCTTAGATTATTAATAGATTCGAGAAGCCAGGATACATACACCGCTAAAATGTTAAAATCAGAAAATATAGAATGAAAAAAAAGTTCTATCCGGTAGTGTAAAGATATTAGAAAATCATAATCGTTACTGATTCAATCTTAGAATTTTAGAAAGGAAATGTAAAATTAATTGTATTGAAACGTTACACATCTCACAAAAATTAACTCTTTGATACGTAGAGTTAAATGAAGTAAATTTATTACAAAACTGAAAAACTGAGAGAGATATATATCAGCGACGTATGTCAGAACGAAAATCATTGTTTGTGTGAAGAAACTTCGGAAGAAAGGAGCAGACATTGAAGCACATTTGCTTGCAGGAAGGATTGAAAATTTTACGGAGGTCGGAATTGTAGCCTTTGAAGCGCTGTTAAATTGAATTTTAATGGGAAGAATAAAAAATTAAAATGCAAATTTAGGGAATTCACTGTTGAACCGTTTTCTATTTGTGCACTTTTCAGAAAGGAAATTGGTAGACTTTTGGCGTTTGGATACCATCAGAATTTCTAATGAATAAAACAAACCAAAAACATTTTCAGTAGAAGAAATACAGAAACACTTTGCAGAAACTGTTAAAAGAGATAATATTAGATGTTATTCAGTAATTCTACCATGGACTGTTAACTCTGTTTTATCCAGGAACCTGTCTATGGCCATCTATAAACTTTTATTCCTTCTACAATATTTAAGATAAATGCAGTATTTACTAAGCTAAGACTTGTAACTATAAATAAAAAAAACTCTTGTCCCGATAGGTTCTTCTATTCCAGTAACATGACTCTCAAAAAATTATTTTAACTAAAAATATAAATTCTGTATCTTAAGTGGGACGAAGAGCTCCTCATCAGTAAGAAATTAAGAACTTGGCCTAGTCATTTACTTTTACTTCAAGAAATAAAAGAAAATTACCTAACGTTGAACATAGATTGCAGAAAAGGATTATAAGATAACGCACCATATTTTTTCAGAGGCGAGTAAACTTGATTGCACAACTTCTACATTTATAAGAGCTGAGACTAAAGAGAGCGTTAGAGTTCAATTACGGATTTCTAGGTCTCGAGGAACTCTTATTAGAGAGAAATGACAATATCTAATTTTAAGCTCTTCTGGCGACATATAAGTGCAAGAGTTTCAAAACAGTTGCACCTTACGAGTATTTTAACCTAAAAGACTGTACCACAATATTGGGAAACATTTGTTCATAATAGAGTTCATGAAATAATAAAGATTTCTTGCCGGAGACATGTTTAGGGAAAATGGAATCCTGCGGACCAAACATCAAAAAGGTGTCCTTTTGAATAATTACGGAGAACGTAATGGAGAGAGAGATAATCGATGTTACGTTTACCAGAAGACGAATACCCCAAAAAGAAATACAACCCAGAGAAGAAAACATAAACCAAGAGAAGAAGAAAAATTATTTTGAATCATTTAGGTAAAGAAATAAAACAATTGTTAAAATAGACATTTCTTGTCTTATAAACAAAAAATGAGAGGTCTGGATTTTTAAACTTTTTTTTCTTTCGTAATTTGAAAATAGTCAAGAATAGTCTGGCACTTGAAATCTGGGTAGAAGACTAGAAGCATATAGAAAATAAGTATGCTGATGGAGCATATTGGTGGTGTAGAGAAAGTAAATATCCCTCTCTAGATGAAAGGTACATAGGATTCTGCCTACCTCGAAGAATGACAGAAGTAGAGGATATTGAAATTTAATACATTAAAAATTAGAGTATACACTGCGTTATTATTTTATGACATCATATAGATTTTAGTGATGTTAAATACGTCTGCTATATTAGTCAGTATTAGGAGTCAATCAAGAACCGAATTATGAATGTCACCTGCCTGATTAGTAAACAAAAATTTCCTTAATACTGAATTGCTTATTCTAGTTCACACACATGGAATATCTTAGAGAAAATATTTGCATAATGAAATCCAGGGAAATCATTTGAAATAAGAAAATATATAAAATATATAAAACACTTTACGTCAAGAGCAGAAGTCGAGACAGAAATTTCATCTGAAGATTGGGTTTAAGAAGGAAAAGGTTTCAAAGTCATTGGTGTGGATTTAGTGGGGCCCTTTTATCTTTCTAATGGTTCGAAATCTTGACAGTTTTGTTTAATTATGCTATTTATGGTGCCTTTCATCTTGAACTATTGCGTTATTTATCTTTCACTATCCACAGAAACTTTCATACTATCCTATACGAGATTTATTGATATAAGAGGCTGATTTTATGTAATCTACTTAGATTATGGGACAAACTTTGTAGGCCCTAACATAGCTCTTTTAAAAGTAGTTTGGAATGCAATATGTGTAGAAGCCCCAAACCAAACTTAACCCACTTGCTGTAAACTAAAAAAAAATTCCGAAACCTATAAGAAAGAAAGAGAATAAAACTAAAAGTGGAAAAAATTACCTAAACTGAAGAGAAAGAAATATAGGAGAAAGCTAAAAAAACATTAACAAGAGTTTTAAGTTTACCTCTTTGACCTACGAAAAATTGAATGCAATTTTATGGATTTTTAAACAAGTAATTAATTTTAGATATATTATCTACTTCTCAAAAGGTATTCAAGTACCTTCATGTTTAACACTTATTATGTTACAATAAAATTATCAACATCAGGAGTGCCTGATTTCGACACGTAGACTAGAAAGAACTTAATCGAGGAGTTAAATACGGACAAATAATAAGGGCTAATATGTGGAAAAAATTTTGGAGCGAGTGCTTAGAACAATTAAGATAATAGACTTTTAAGAACAAGTTTAAATCGTTGTGTATCGAAAATGACATTCTCTACCTGGAAATGACAAAGTTGTTCGTTTAGCTAAATTCAAACTTGAAAACTGCATCTTTCTCCTTTCTAAAGCTAGACTATTTCCTCCAGAGATCAGTACCAAATATACAAATAACCTTCTATTTAAATATAATATTTTTCATGTAGGAACACGTAATGAACCATCCGAAGCAGGCAGATTTCCAATGTTCTAAAAGTTGCTGGAATTTTCTTGATATCATCACAGAACTTATCTGTATTCCTGCCGTAGTGACCAGAAATGATCAATTTATTAATTTTCTTCACAATCAGGTGCAGTGATTGAACTCATCTTTAATATTGAACCTCAATGGTGGGAGAATGTAGCATCCAGTCAATGCTTGTGCCTCAATTTCCAGCACCCTCTACTAAAATGTGTCAGTGTGGAGAAAGAACTCAAAACAAGAGGCCCCCCCCCTTCTTTTTCGGAGAGCGAAATTTTTTGTATATCATGTAACCTACAAATTTCATAAATATATATACAATTTGCTTAAATAAAATTTATTTTAAAAATTTAAATTAGCATTATTTTAACATCTCAATTTTTTTCAATCTATTCATTAGAATACTATACCAACTTTCCAGTGAAACATTTGGGAATAGTTAAATTTTATTACATTGTCTCCTAAGTATATAAGGAGATTGAACCCATTGTTTGGCCGGATAGAAGAAGCTCGTAGAATATTATTTTTCTGCAATTCTATCAGACATATAACAACATATTCATTGGATAGAATTTATCCTTAGCCATTGATTATTCTTTTTCATTTTCCCACTTCCAGCTTCTCTTTCTTCATTTGTTGTTGTACATATCTAAATTTATTTCTGCAGTTATGATTTGATTCAGTAAAGATTAATTTTGTGTCAAAAGAGTAGAAAAATGGATGCAGTTCAGTTCAGTTTTGATTTGTTTTATTATAACGGGAGGAGCCAATATATCGAAATTTAAGAACATCCTAGTTGCTTTACATTGCCAAATTCAACATTTTGCATCGAATTGTCAACATTTAGTCTCCCAGTATTCTCTTCCATGGTGATTCTTAAATTGTATTAGCTAAATCACGGATAAAGTCATTATCAATGCCACAAGGTCACACAGTTCAAAATGTATTGTTTAAAGTCACAATTTCGAAATCGACAAAACCACTTTTAAACTAACTTAAGAATATGGCCACGATTCAAATTAACTCATCAATTTTTTTTCAGCAGTTCCTTTCCAAATCATTAACACAGCATGACAAAATGCAATTTTCCATTTTGAATATTCACGCATAAAAGAAATGATTCTGAATAAACTTTTTTAAGGTTATGTTGCCTCATGACACTCATTTACTATCTGTTAATATTATGATTATTAAAGAAATATCATTACAATAAGAAATGGATGTTTTTACTATCTATCAAATTCGGACGTGAACGTTTTCTTTCATTTAAAACAAATTTGTCTATTTAACCGAAATATTGAAGATATTTATATTTAGAAGTGGTACTTACAATTTTTTTTCGATATTATCGTTAGTTAGTTCTATTTTTACGTCGTAACTAACACCTTACAGATTTTCTAAGTGTTTAGTTTTATATAACGTAATACAATTGTTGTGTTTTCACTGTTTTTGACTGAAAGAATTTTCTAGTACAAGAGCCGTTTTGGCCATTTTGGCGCAACTGTGATATGTATTATTCTCCTACACCCCCTTTGTTTCTTTTTTCTCCTTCTCTCTTGCAAACCAAAGAATTGAACTTCAGGTTTATGACATGATATAAACTGTTCTAATATGTTTTCTTCCTTTAATTAGTACGTAATAAAATAAAGGTTCAAACATGAAGCTTTTCTTTTTGTAACATGAATTTCAAAGAATACTTAAATAGTAAAATTCGGTTAGATATTTTAATTTTTAACCGTAGAAAACAGTAACGCATGGAAAAGGACATTTCATAAGACATGCAAAGAATATTAAAGAATTTTAAATATGAGAATGAAATGTTTCAATTCGTCTTATTTTTTTTAATTTTCATAATAGTTACTAGAAAATTAAAAAAGATACAATTTTTTTCACGTTGAACTTTGATAGTAGTAAAAGGTTTTATTAATTATTTACCATCATGAAAGGCTTAAACCATCAATGAAAACTGTCTACTGACATTTTGAAACTATAGTATCTCATGTATTATTACTATTTATAATTTTTTGAATAAGATAAAGTAAGACATTTTGCATTTACAAGAGAAATTTGACATTCATAAAAATTAAATGTATATACTAGTACGTTAATGATGAAAAGGAAATTGTTTATGAAAATAACATGATAAATCATCCAGCCAAATTTAATATTTGCTTCTTTTAACTTCAATTTCTAAAATCAAGATGTTTAATTCCATTCAAATTCGATTTGTACCGAATACGTTGATTACGTAAGTTACGGCTTTAGTAAACTCTCTTTTTATTAGAAATACATTAATTATTCGCGTGTTTTACATCATACATGTCGGAAGAAATGCAATTCATTTATACAGAAAAGCGAACATTCACAAAATTTGATTATAAGAAAAATTTAACTATAAGCTCAAGAAATTTGATTATACAGGGGAAAATAGAATCACTTCGTTGAATTTTTTTGTCCTTAAAATACTAATTATGAATAATTAAGTGAAAGGAATAGATAAACATGATATCGAAAACTGATTTCCTCATTATCACAAAGTTTAAATTAATAGGTACCAACTAATTAACGAATAAATTGATGGAATTTCATATAAGCTTTGATTATAAGTTTTCCACGAAATATTTCAATTTTTATATTGTTTCAATATACTCTTTAAGTCTCAGAAAACTGTAAAATCAATAGCTTTTGCTTTTGTTTTTAAAGGGTTCTTGGTATCACAATAAGATTACTGAAAACAATAAGTTATCAATTTTCAAAATTTTTCATCAAATTTATTTTTATTGCTTTCAATTTAATGAAAACAAATATTTCCCATAGAATACTTTTAATCTGTGGTTATTTTATAAATAAAATAACAACCTAATATACTTTAGGAGGTTATTTTATATTTTATTTTTATATTTTTTTTTCTATTTGTTAATTCATGTCACATTTTTGTTCAAAAATTTAACATCGGACGATGTAAATTGGAGTAAAGATTTATGCAATGTTATATTTCCTTCTGTTTCACAGTAAGGCAAAATATTAATAACACAATATGTTGGTTCTAAGTAAAGAATTCATAATTAATTATCTTTCCTGGATTAATTATTTGCTACTGTTGGTAGGAAATCAAATTAATCTTCTAAAAACGTCAATGAATTCGAATTTTTTGTTTGGGACTACAACATCTGTTCTTAATTACGTTCCGTAGATATGTGTGAGTGTTGATGAATGCAGAATAAATGACAAAATTTTACCATTAGAAAAACAGTGGCTCTGTTATGGATTAAGAATGTCTGTGTACTGTGTCCCATGAATTCATTCAATGCTTGTTTAATGTTTTGAAAATTCCGTTTTTCTATTAATTTTATTTTGAGAAAAATCATTATGAATTTAATTTTGAATCAAAATATTATTCTAAAGAAAATATTTTTGTATAGTGAAATATTGTTACTAAGTAGTGAAAAATATTTACATATGTATTGATAAATATACATAAGTTATTATTATTTTTTTGTATGGTATCAGAACATTTAAGGTATAGCTTATTTATTGTCTATACAATAAACTGAAAAAAACCTGCATATTTAAGCCTTTATTTACATGACAATATAAGTTTTTTAATATTGATTTTTACTACGCTCATGTATAAACTGGATAAATATTTACCGATATATTTATCTATATATGTTTATCTACGACGTAGATACAGAAGTTCATATCTTCAAGCAACGTTCATGTAATATTAAGGAAACTAGTATATATATATGTCAATGTATGTGTATCTAAACAAAGAAATTTGTGTGTGTGTCTATTTTTGATACATACATGTATGTTTGACTTTAAAAGAGAGATACGCTTTATTACTTTGTATATATATTCTCTAGTATTCTTTGAAATTCTCTTGTCCTGATAGTTATTTCCCTTTGAAAGTAAATTTTTAGGAACTTCCTTTTTAAAGAAAAAAATATATTGCATCACTAAGGAGAAAATATTATTTTTTCTATCTGAGTTTGATATGTATATCACTATTTAGACTACAATTTAATTTATTTATGAGTGTAACTATTTATTTATTAGTATTTTTTTAAGAAAATAAATAAGGAAACAAAACGGTGTTTAATTTCAAACCATTTTGAAATCTCCTAGAACCAGATTAGCTGAAAAATTATAAAATGTTTAATAGATATCTGATTTAAATATTGTGTGATTAGTAATAGTATCTGATACCTTATGCTCATTGAATAATAATATTCTTATTATAAATGAATGAAATATTTACAATCAAATTTTAATGAAGGAAAACGGCAACTAATATAAATTTATAAATGTGAAATGTATATAATGGAATTATAAAATAACTACGGCTACTGTTATGACGATATTGTTTGAAAACTATTCAAATCTGAATACTTTCTACTTGTAAAAACTTAAAAGTTTCTTCAACCAAATACTTTGCTTCTGAATGTAACGCAATCCGAATTTTAATTCTTTATATCCTAAATTTTAATAATGCTAACAATATAATCATCAAATTTGTACATAGCATTTAAACTCATGTGTAAGATATATCCAAATGCTACTAATATTGCTAAAATATCATTTTTACTGCTATTATTTTCCATTATTCAAATAAGCTTAAAGTTTTTGATATCGTTTTCCAAAACCATGTGCCATATGCTTGATGAATAACTAAATGATAAAATAAAAATCATTTTGGATTGTATCCAAATATACAAAGAAAGACGGAAAGAAAAAAAACATATGAGTTCAATCACTTAGATTAACCATTTTCGTTGAGCTCATCCCTCCCGTTTGATACTTATATTTCCGCTTTAAATTTCTAACTTTATTTCAAACTTCTCAAAGAAGCTAAAATTATCAATAAACTGCTAACTCGGCTACAGTTACGGTGAAAAGCCGACAAAGAGACGCAAATAAGATGCCCTTGAAATTTAACTATAACAAAGCGACATACGTATGACTTTCCTTTGAAAACGCTTGGAGCATGTGGGCAGTAATATTATATCTATTTTAGGCTCTTATGGAAGAATAGGACGAAACACGATTATTGGGAATTCCTCTTCATTAGAACTGAATAAGGTTTCATTCAAATGAACACAGGAATCTGAATAAAAGGAAAGAATATTATTCATATTGAGAAGACACGTTAAAGAGAAGTCCCTTTCTGTAACTGTAATTGATTAAAATATTTTGACGCCAGTTTTAGAAATACAATATTATACTTTTTAAATATATATTCCTTTAATTCATTGAGTTTCCCTCTGTGTTACTTAAATATTTTTTTGCCTATAAAAAGGGTAATTAATTATATACATTAAAAATTCTTATACTCCATTTATGTTTAATGACATCATTTTCTACTGCATATTAATGTTAATTTAGACCATGAAAACACAAATTCTTGAACTTTTACTTCCAGTTTTTAGCTTAACTGAAAGCAAAAACATAAATAATAACAACACTGCTATCAAACAGTTTCACCACAATATGTTTGCAGTTTAAAATTTACACTGTTGTTGTAGATATTTGAATATTGCAAAATGTAAAATAAGACAAATAAATTTAGATATCTTAATGCTCGATTTCATTGTAAAAGAAAGAAACTATTAGATACGGAATTAAATCCAATATGTAAGTCGTTTCGTACAAAAACATTTGTTTTCATAGTCTTTGAAATTCCTTAAGTTTCGTAAGTATCTTATTTTCCCTGTCTTTATTCAGTAAAATATAATTTACAAAATAGTTTGTGATAATCTAGAAACTCATCTGTAACAATAAAATTTACTTCAAGTGCTTATGTATTTAAATAAAATTAAACACATCGATAGTATTTTTGAAGGTTTTTATGGAAAAAATTTAAATTTTACACTTGTTATATTTATAATGATTGATGTTTCCTTAACTTTAGAATACACTTCAATACAAAGAAAATATAACATGCTAATACAAAGATTGGATTGCTTAGTACAGCTTCTGCTTAAAATGCTTGAAAGATTTAAATAAAAAAAATACAATTTCTATAACATAGTTTCAGAAAAAAAATGTATTTTAACTACATGATAAAATTTTAAAAAAATAAACAAAGTCACTTAAGGTTACCATAACGTAATACATCAATTTTGGCACAAATAAATGATTGATGTTTCTTCATTTTTAAAAGTACTCCAGCTTTATTATTTAAAAGTATTTCCCATTTATTCCTACAAATCATTTGCAACGCCAATCGGCAGTCGTATTAACATAGTCAAGTTGCTTCATTCTTCAAATTACTATTTTTTCTTCAGAAAATTACGGAATATATGACCACATACATGTGGCACATAAATACTGGTTACCGGACATGAAAGGCATGTCAAAGGAGTATAGGTTATTTTAAACATATATCTTTTATTCAACTTTATGTCAAACTGCAGTGTTTTATGAACAATGAAATTTAATAAGAATAATTCGTACTTCTTTTTCCATTAAGGATATAAATGACTTGGGCATACATATACAAAGTTGCACCTTCTTTTTTTATTTTTGAAGAGAAAAGAAGTCAAATTTCATTTCTAATATAATTTTTAAGACTTATAAGTAATCAAAATTCCTATATATTAAGTTATAATTTTGAAAATTTCTCTAAAATCACTTAGAGATGTTGCTGCTTTTTGTTCGCTTTAAAAATTTATATTATTGATTTCAGGAATGAAATCTGTTACATAAATAATCTTTCTATAGGTATTGAATGCAATACAAATGATACTCAGACTAATTACTTATAAAAATTTAATTTGACACTCTTTGTACCTCTTTTTTTAATCCAACGGCGGTATATTTTTTGTATAGTTGCATTCTAATTTTTTTAAATTCATATTTATAGTGTTATTAATATATTTTTTTCTATGGTTAAATAAACAGTTTTTCGACAATTTTAATATTCAATTTCATTACACTTTGTCACGTAATTTGTGGACACTCACGCCATCTATCAGGGGATTAGGGAATTATGATTTTAAAAGCCAAGTAAACTAAAGGAAAACACCATTCAAGAAAATCTAGCCTATAGTAGAAGAAAAGACATATTGTGTTAAGAATTACGCATTATACTGCTTCTTCTCAAATTTGTATGGAGCTATCCTTCTTCCGAAAAAAATATTGATCTTGATAAATGATTTGCTGACATTGTTTCAGCTCTGTATTTGAAAAAAATCAAAATTCCTGCCCTCTAAAATAAATTTGTCTCTATTTTCATAAAAATCTATCATCATTTTTTCCCATTTATCAATCCTTGCTTGCCACCCGTGAGGATTGGGGGGGGGAGAAAATGTTTGCTCACAGACACTTATCGGATCCTTTTAACTGAAAACCAGTTTAACTGAAAACGTTTAACTGAAAATATAAAATTGCTCATTCAAAACATAGTTGATTATGCTACAAATATATTACTTTATTTCTGGAACGTTTTTATAAACATTTTTCTTCCAAAAAACTTATCTTTTCTGAAATTTTTCAGATTTTTATTATTTCAATTTTTGGTGCAATGTATGAAAGATACAAGGTACATACCTGGCTTTGAGAAAATGCTAATAGTTATGATTCACAGTGTTCAATTAAAATAAAGAATGGAACCAGTACTTTTTATAAGTTATGTAGGATGGTGTTATGTAGTCGTAAAAATACTGATAACTTCCTCACTTTTCATTGCAACTGAATAGAATGAATTGTTCGAAGAGAATTAAAAAAAAAGTATGAGCTTAAAATATTTTATTAATGGACAGAAGTATTTGTTTCTTTAATACGTTTTACTATCACTAAGTGGAACTAAAGCAGATGCAATTTTCACATAAATGTATAATGGTAATAAATTTACCTTAGATTTCAATTAAGTAAGAATTTTTTTTCACAGATTTCAATGTTCCGGGACATAAAATGGGTATCTAATTTTTTAATAAGAGTTTCAAAAAAAAATCTGACACCTTAACATTTTTTAATCAAAACTTCTTATAATTTTACTTATACATTGTCTTTATCAGAAAATAAAAAATAATGCTATATTCATAAAAATTTTAAATCCTTTATTTTTAGAAATTTAGGAAGGGTTTTTATTTAATGATAATATAAAAGTAAATTGTAATTAAAATATTCCAAAAGATTTATCTATATCTCTTCTCAGAAATTTCTTCTGAGAAATATTTTTTGCTTCAAGTAAATGTGTAGGAATCTAAAAACGGTGACAATGATTAGAAAAGTATTTTTAGTAATATTTATTTTATGTCTGAATTTTCAACTTCAGTACTTTTCTTTTGAAGTAATTTTTTTTTTCAAATTATCTTTAAACGTTATATATATCTATAATGATGGTATTTCCTTATACATGAAATAAATATATTTATCTAGTAGAAAAATATAATCATCTTCTCCATTTTAAAATTTGAATATCCCAAAATTTTGAGCATGAAGAAGTTAAAAAAATAAATTTCAAAAATAAAAATCCGTTGAATTTTAGAGATGTATATTTTCAATTATAATTAAAAATTCTGAGCACAGTGAAATATTATTTAGAAAAATAACACTTTTTAGAAAATATTATAGAGC
This sequence comes from Nephila pilipes, assembly GCA_019974015.1. NCBI lineage: Eukaryota > Metazoa > Arthropoda > Arachnida > Araneae > Nephilidae > Nephila > Nephila pilipes. The sequence goes on from BMAW01092873.1 coordinate 191,761, forward strand.
GAACTGCAAAAATTACGTAGTCTTAAAAGTTTTCAAGTGCTTATAAATTTAATAATATCAACAAATTTAATTTGTCAGTACATTTTAAGTGATTTGTTTTTGTTTTCATATAGTCGCATCAGAAGCAACATTGGAGCGATTGGCAACGGACCTCACAATTTTGAATCTCGGTCAAGTGACGAGGACGATACCTGAATTGACAACTCCTCTCTTAACTTCGGCTCCACATCAACGGGAGTTCTTTGAACCCCGACAGATTTAACGTGTTTCAACCCCTTCTACACGGCGGGTCTTTAGTGGCAACGAGACTGCGAACCGTGACTCTAGGAAAACTGCCGCGCCCATGACCACTAGGCTACCGACGCCACACATTTTAACTGAAAATGTATCAGTTAATAAGTATAACTATCAAAGATATGACAGTTTTATTTCTAAGGGAATCGGTAGCTAATTACTTAGTTTATTGTAATTTTTTTAATAAAATTGATCAGTTTAAATTATAAGTCAACTAAGATTTAAAATGAACTATAAGTATTAGTAAAATAAAAAAAAAATACGTAATTGAATAATATTTGCTATAAAATCCTTAAAGTAGAAAATTATCAAAATTATATAAAATCAATTATTTCAGGGAAAATCAGAAAGAAATTAGGGAAAAAACTATCAATTTTAAAGGATATAAATACGAATTATAGTCAAGTTATTTTTTAAGGATTTATTTATATCGAATTCATGATAAGATTGTTTTGGTTTTTTATTAGTTGAAATTGTGTCCACATAATTGATTAAAAAACTCACACTTTGTAAATAGACGAAAGGTCAAATATATTGAGAAAAATTTCTGAATTTATATACTGGAGTGTACAATGCTAAATTACTTTAAGGTAACTGAGATACCTTCGTCAAGATAATGGAGCATGCAACATTTAAATAATCCTTGCATTTTCAAATTTAAATCAGTGGGAATCACATTTTAACATTGATATATTTGTGTATCAGAGTAAGTACAATATCTCAAAGGTTCATGCATAATTATTTATAAAGATAAATTACTATACATGATCCATTAATAATTAATAACTATATTTACATTTATAAGTGTCGTGCCTTTAACCTTTAGGTTTATCTGGTTTAAAATCTACTGTTTTTATAATTTTAAAAATTTTCGTAGTATTTACCGAAAAATATTCTTCTCTCTAAACATAACTATAATTTCGAAAAGTAACTTTATATAACTTTACAATATTTTAATTTAACGATTTAAATATCTCATCATTTTTAAGAAGAAAATTCGGCAAGACTTAAAATTTATGAGTGGTTATTCGAAAAAAATTATTTTCTCTTTATATAGAGTAACCTCATTTATAATGTGGAAAACATATCCATTATGGATAAAGTAGAGAAGAAGCAAAATCTACAAGTACGTAGTAGTACTTTTCATGTAAAATGAGAATACATATTTTTTCCTCTAAGGCGTGGTAAATGTATATACAATTTTAAAACTAAATTTTCGATCGTTATGTTTATCAAATTCTCATAAATAATACATCGACTGAACACATGAAATCCTCTCAATTTTTAATGGGAAAAAATCAAAAAATGCACATAAAGCATTTTAGTATCTCAGATACTTTAAGGTATTATTTGTGTGTTTGTATTAATATATTTTTTCATTTCTCTCGGTATATTTTCTCCCTTTCATATTTTTACCCAGTCACTGAAAATTTATGCATATACCTTTCTTATTTAATAAAAATATATAAGCCATTCTAAGACCATTTTAAGTATAGGTAATATATTATATGAGATACTAATAAATAAATAAATATGATATACTTAAAAATATTATGAAATAAAAGATTATGTTGTATAATACGAATATTGTCTTTTCGCTTAAGCAGGTCATATATAAAAAATTACACATTTTAAATTTTTTATAAAAATTAGTCCTTTTGTTTTAAATTTACTGTCTAAATATTATTATTTAAAAATCAATTAAATAAGGAGCTAAAATAAGAATTTTCTTTTTTCACAATTGTGATGACCCAGTTCGCTACTAAGATTCTGAGTACTTGAGACAAGTCAATCAAGCAAATCTTTTAAAGTACATTTATTCTCTTTAAGAAAAAATCCAAACCAAAACTTTATAACAAATGTGGAGTTGTTACTGACTGACGTTGTGACCAAAAATTGAAACTGAAACATCCACTTATCTCAAAAAGAGCGAAATTAGATCAAACTCATTAATTAATACTTATTAAGTGTGCCCATGTTATACATCAATTCTTAGATGAAAAATTAAGGAAACAGTACATTTTGGAAGAAATTGTTTCTGAATTTAGGTTAATTTTACCAACAAATGCATATTTAATGACTTTATGCGTTTTCAAAATTAGAAAAATACGTAAGAAATGTTTCATTAGTACATATTTTTACAGTCAAAAGGGTATTTTATACAAATTTAAGCCAAAATTAAGACTTTCTGCTAAAGATGGAAACTCAAGAAAAGGAATGCATTGTTGTTTTGTAAATGAAATATTATACTGAATATAACCTGATATCTGGAATAAATTATTGCTTTAATGATATAGCTCTTATATAGGATGCGAGTTCGAATTCTGAATACTAAGAATTTCTTTAAAAGTCAGATTCATTTTCACTTTTTTTCAATGTAAAATACTTCTACTCAATATAACATCTCAAGAATAATTTTTTCTATCTATATGTATTTGAAAAACATATATATAAAGTTTCAATTTCATTGATGCATAAAGTTTTAAGGTATTGTTGTTTACCTTAATGAAAAAATTCGTTCTTTAGAGCCTTTCCAGTCCATAATCATAATCAATTAACATTGAAACAGTTGTAACTCAGCTTCTAAATAAGATAGAAACAAAATTCAAACAGATTTTTGAAAATAAGAGATTTTATATTAATATAAGTGCGGAATTGAAAAACCTATATCTTCAAGAAAATTTGTATTTTGTAGGTGTACTGTCACCTTAACACTTTTTTAAACCTACATCGACAGCACATCAATATCGCTAATATTCTTCATGTTTGTTATTACGCTCAGCCTTTTTCACTCCTTCCTGAAATTATTCTTATTAGCCATACAAGGAGCTATTGTTTTAATTGGATTACGTTTGGAGTACCAAATCACTTTTCAATTTCTTATCATATGCTTCAATTGTAATTATATTTAGATTAAATATATTCAAATTAATTATTTTATCATTTGTTCTAATTTTAATTACATTTAGCTTCAATGTATTCAATTTAATAATTTATCGTTTTCTTTAATTTTAATATCGGAAAAGTTTACTTTTGTGCATTTCTCGATATTTCGTCGTTTACTTTAAATCTTATATTTAATTGAGAAATTTAGTAATAATTATAAAAAAAGTACATCTTGAGTGGCTACATCAGTTTTTTTCAAAACTTTGCATAAAATTTATTTACTAATTTTTATTAATTATTCATTATTTCCTATTGACTATATTTCTTATTCTGAAATGCTAATTTACTTTATACATTGTACACTCAGAAGGCAAGGTTCTCAATTTGAATACAATAATAATGAAACCCTAAATGATATTTGAAGGAAGAAAGCATCCGAAATCGTTACACAGCTACAACAACACAAAATATGAAGTACAAACTGAATTCCTTAAAACTTAAAAAAAAAGAAATGTACAACGTTTATGTAGCTTTAATAATAAAATATATTAATTCTATCATTAATAATTATTTACAAGTTATAGTTTCAAAGATTATTTGATTCGAGTAAAGTTTAATGTAAATTGTCTAATATTTCTCTATGATTTTAACGAAGAGTTTCCGTGATATAAATATATATATATATATATATATATGTGTGTGTGTGTGTGTGTGTAAGATAAAGCAAATAAATTATCATTAAAAAAATACAAAAGGAAGAGAACAATTAAAAACGAAAATCAACAAAGAATACAAAAAACATTTATAGAACTAAGTAAAAAAGTTGAAACTGAATCAAATTTGAAACTAAGAGATGAATAAAATTTTAAACTAAGAGATGAATTAAATTTGAATCAATTTTGAAATTAATTTTAACCAAAGAATAAATCGAATAATTTGAATACCCAACAAAACAAAACATGCATATTCAGACTGGGGACTGAATTGTGGGGTTAAACTAGTTCTATGGTACCAACTCTCAGCCAATGCATCTTGTTGGGTAAAATTGGATTACTCCAAAATTCAAGTTGTAATTTAAAGAGAAGAAACAATAAACAAAGAAAAAAAATTGAACTGCAAGATATTTCAAGTACTAATTATTTTCAAAAACAAAAAAAAGAAATTTTTTATCCAATTAAAACTTATCCATTTAAAAATATCCTTTTAAAATTAACCGTTTAAAATTATCCATTAAATTTATACAATTAAAATTATCCAATTAAAATTATCCAATTAAAATTATCCAATTAAAATTATTCATTTAAAATTATTCATTTAAAATTATTCAATTAAAAATTAAAAATTTTTTCGAAACAATAAAACATTATAATTAAATGTTTCCAGTTAAAAACCTTAAAAACTACATACCCGAATCCGTGCTTTTCATCGAAATTCAATTCAAATTTCATAGTTGTAAAGGCAAAGATTCAAAAGATCATATCTTTGACAAGTGATCATGAATCTGAGTGCAATAGGTTAAGTAACGTTTTAAGTGATAATGTCCACCAGCATGCAATGTTGCCAGATAAATTTTGGAAGTCAATAGTACTTAACTAATTTGAGTATAAAAAGTTTCAATATAGAATATTTAATAAAAATCCACCAATAAACAATCATGACCAGAAATCATATTGAATGATTTCTGGATTAAGATTTTTGAGACAGCTAAATCTTTTTCAAGTCTTTTTTCTTCCTTTTTTCTGTGCGTCTGAAAATTAAAATCAATTTTGTTCTTTTTAATACAGTATAATATTATTATATTTTTTATAGGCAGTCGTAAAAATAATTATTAAATCCGATAGGAATTATTAAAACTGAAAAACAGTTTTTAAAATCTATGGTCACAAACAACATTTTTGTTGCTTATTCTTGCATTTTAAATATCATTGAGATAGAGCAAAAAGAAGATAATAAGATGATCAATTTCAAATATGTAATGCTATAAAATGTTAATAAATGAAAACAAATTAATTTTCGTTTGGATCATAAATCCTATAAATGAAGTATAAGAAACCAACTGAAGGTGGAATTTAATATTTTTGAAGGCTTTTATTCTTGGAATAAATTACTCTATTCATCAAACAAAATAAACTTTTCTGGTGTTTTTTAAAAAAATTGAATAAAAACAATAATCATAGGATAAGGGTAAAACAGATTTAATTTAATGATTTGTTTTTTTATTTAAGAAGGATATTTAATAAAACTTTGAATATATTTGAATATTAACCAATCACTTTCTTGTATTTTAGTACTATTCTTTCATAAAATAGTCTCGAGGTAAACGGATAAAAAAAATAAAAATCATATATTACTCCAGTGTTGATTCTTAATTTTATATGAGAAAAATATTAATATTATCATGGCAATAGCCCGTTTATATATTATAAGAAGATGAATATGATTTTAATTAAAGCCACTTACTTATTCATATAAATTTGAAATTATACTTGCATAACATTTTAAAATTTAATTTAAAAACTGCATAAAATTTGTGGAAGATTTATTAAACATAGACATGGTATTAGAATACTTATGATAATTTAAGAGTTTTTTCCTCATTTGTTAAACACAAAATTTCAATTTCATTATTAACTATTGAAATTTTAATTTCAAGATATCTTTCACCAGTCTCCTTATAAAGATGAAATTTTTACAAAACCAGTAACGTGTTCTAATAAATTATTGTCAGTTATAGCTATGGAAGAAAAAAAAATTTTTTTGTTATACATTTGTGTAACTGTGTAATGCTTAAAAATAACTATATCACTTTAGCAAAACAATGTTTTTTGCGATTTCTCAAAAAATAATTAGTTCCGGGAATAGTTTGATTCTTTTAGACCTATTTTTGTACATTTCAATTGATACTTAACTAGAAGAAGAATTTTACAAATTGAAAATAATCATATTCAATGCTACTGAGTCAATTCATTATAAATGTAATAAACAGAATAGTAACATTTATCAATATTTATATATAGAGGTAAATATTTATATAGAATTTTTATTTTTATATGGCTCATTTAAATATATATTTTTATGAAACATTCGTCTCATTCTCAATATTTAATTTCTTCTTTTGCCGTTTTACATTTTCATAAATATATGCAAATATTCATAAGCTTTTTATGTAATACTATTTACTTAAAAAAAAAAAAAGATTTTTCTAAAATGTCTGATTCTAGAAATGATACTTTTCTAGATTTAGAGACAATTTGACCCTATTATTATATTTTATTCAAATTATTTACTCTAAATTCATTCTCAAATGCGACATTGAAATGTTTTCTACAAATATTTTGTCCTAATTTGGGATATTTTATTAATCTTCTCGAAAAATGTCTTAAGTTATAATAATATGTTAAATTTAAACAGTCATATAAACTCAGCTGAAAACTTTTAAATTAAAATTTAAATGTAAACAATAACATAATAAATAAATATTTAATCTTTCTATTTTTAATATTATCAAAATATATTTTCTAGAGTTGGATTTCGATTCACTGTAGAAAATAAATCTGTAAACGAAACATTTTAATTTCCCCTTTCCTACCTCAATTTCAATTTCAATTTTCATTCATAATTACGATAGATACAGCACAATGAACACAATCTTCCCTTAGATAAAATATTTAACAGTTTTTAGTTTAAAAATAAATCATTTCAGTAGTGTTTCAGGACTTTAAGTTTAATTTTGTGAATGAAATTATCTCTTGAACTCCTGAAGTTATGGGGTCAACAATCTTAATTTTATTATCACCAATTGCATCTATTAAGATATTGTGGTTTCTCACATTATATTTATCATTATTTTAATATAGTTTTGACTGGAACAAATGCTTTTGTAATGTAAAGAGTATTTTTGGAAAAAAAGTATAGAAAATATTTTAATCTGTTCCGTGACACTAATTTAGTGGTCTTTTAAAATATAATACCTAGCTTATTCTTCAAAATAAAATTCAAAACAAAAGATAGAAAAATGAAATAGATATACTTCTAATCATAAATCACTAATGTCACTGCTCTTGACAGACTCTATGATTAATTGTAGAGGATAGATAATGAAGAAGAGGTAATTGGGAAATAACCTCTTAAGTGAATACTTTACATGAAAAAATTGAATTTTTCAATATAAAATTTTATGATGGTGGAGGCAATTTTCAGTGCGTGAATAATATTACTGTTCAATGCTTTAAAAAGATATGTTGTGTGCTTTATAATTTTTTTCGATTAAATTACTTCACGAAAATGTCTAAGCTTTAGATATTTCTGATAAATTCAATAAGATATTCCTTGAGAGAAAACATGGGATTTATACAACTTTTTCACTGAAAAATTGAAAAATAACTCGATCATTATTGCTTATTTTCCCTATTTTGAATCTATGAATAAGAGCTGTGTTTTAATTATTATCCTATTCTTAACGTCAAATAATTTTTTTATAATTCTGAGTAGATTACATGTTATATCATTTATACTTTGTTTGTGTTTGTTTTCATTAAAGTATCTAATTTTCAAAATATTTATCATACCAGACTAAAACTTTGTTTATATAGACAAACTAATCTATAGAATTGCAATGCAGTATTTTTGTATATCTACATATCATAATGTCTCATCTATCCTTGCTAACGTTGTTCTTTAACTAAAGTATAATTGTAATTTCTAGCAATCTTTTTTTTTTTTTCATTATAAACATCCATGATGTATTGGAAACCTTTCTTCGAGTTATGTGTGCTCATTGTCATTTCAAAGAACATTATTATTTATTGATATTGCTTCGAAATTATTTTAAATGGATCTGGGAAATGTTTGAAGATGAAAATCAATCAATATCCGTCATATTATATAAGGGATATAACTTCATGCTCAGTGATGGTTAACTTCTTAATTCTATTATAATTTACTATAAAAATTTACAGTATATATATTTCTATAGTAAAGAGTTAGTAAGTGCTTAGAACTATCACAAATATCAAATAAAAAAAATTCATTGTTGAACTATAGTGATGCGTAATTTAAGTAAATCAAAGAAAAAATCTTTCAAATTTAACCCATTATGTTTTGCAATGCGATAGGTTTATATGCTTAATTTAAACGTCAATTTGTCCCAAAGAAGCTTTATTTTAATTTTATTCTGTAATATATATAAATATATATGAACTTGAATAAGATTCATTACAGACTAATTAGTCTAAGAAAGAAAATCTCGCTGAAACTTCTTGAATTTCAAAACTATTGTTAGGAAAAATATGGACTATTTTCTATTGAATGAAATAAGATCTCTAAGTTCCCGATGTGGCCTGTAGAAATTTGGCTAAAGAGACACTAACTCGTGTATTGCCACATCAACTGCCTAAAATTATGAAGTTCGATAGGAGAGATTTGAAAAAAATGCTAGTAATCCAGTGTGATTCTAATTAAAACTAATAAAGATATGAATCTGTTAAATACTGCAGACCATCAATATATATCAACTTATTACGGTATTCTCACACATATTTCCCGTTAAATGCCACTTTAAATGATGCAGTGAGTATTTTTATAATATTGTTTGATTTCAAAGCCTCTACTTCTGAATTATGTAAATCAACATTGTTATACATAAAATGACATGTAATCTATTTAAAAGGGAGATAAGAGGTTGGAGAAAAGGCAGTAATACAGAAAAGTGAAAAATATACGTTGTTGGAGGACGAGAGTAAACAAAGAGAGAGAGAGATCGCGGAAGAGCTTTGTAGAACGAAGTTTGAAATGTTCTTACACTAAGAAAAAGGAACATTATAGTATTAGACGTTTAGTGTGAAGCTACTTTGAAACATTTGTCAAGGAAAAGTTAACTTATTGATTTCAAATGTAAATAACCTCAACTTTTTTGAATCTAAAAGCAGGAGAATTAGTAATAAAACATTGAGATGTCTATAAATCTTTGATATGTTTATGTGAAAAATAACTTTGGTGCACACAACTAATTAATATGAGGAATTAATAAAATCCATAATTGTATTTATATTTTTAAGTTGTGTACTTACCTTTTAGGTACATCTTCCATCTACACTTTTAGTTTTAAAATTTTATAGAGTATTTAACATAATATTCTATTCTCCAAAATTATCTGGGATTTTAAAATTTAAATATATATATTTTTAAATTTTATATTCAAATTTCTCCCAACACTTATATAAATATTGTGCAATATCTGAAATTATTTTGAGTTTTGTTAGGAAAATAACTAATATCACTGTGTAATAATTAACCTAATTTTATAATTTGGAAAATATAAGAACATTGTTGTAGTAACATTGTATATAAAGTAGATTAAGGAAAATATAAACAAAAATTCCTAAAAAATAATTTGAGTAAAATGTAAAAGGGTTTTTTGTCTGTGAGACGTATCACGATTGTTTTCCATATAAAATTCAATTTTCTAGCATAATATTTATCAAATTCTCATACATTACACATCTATATCTACGGAATTAATGTAGTGACTTCTATTTATTTAGAATAAAGTGAGACAATAAAACATTTGCAGTATTTTAGTATCTTAGTTATCTTGCGTAATCATCTGAGAACGAATATTAAATCGAACACAGCTTAAAAGTTTTATTACTGACTCGAATCCAACTTGCCGTTTGTAAACTAAGCAGAACTTTAGAATATTAAAATTTAGATGTGGTTACGGGAAAAGTTCTGCTCCACTCTCATAATACCTGGGAAGATTATTTACCATTCTGATAAAAAGAATAAAATTAAGGTTTATTTGATTGTCTGATTATTTAGACTGTTTATTTGATGATAGAAATTTAAGGGAATTATTACAGACAGAAGACTAAGTAGATTAAAAGGGACGTCACAGCATAAATTCAACTTCTGAACTATAAGATTTCCATTCAAATAGCGGATAAAGATACATATCTCAGAAATGAAAAAAGATATGTGAATACAATGATTGTGATGATACTGGTCTAAATAACATACATTAGACACTGGTTTGAATATAATAAAGTGCCGTATGGAATCTGTAAATATTTTGTTCATTTACTTTCTCATAGACATGAGGATTAATTTTGAAGAATCTTTATATAAGAATGCTGTAATTAATCTATAACACTTTCTAAGAAGAGTTATTAGTAACCAACTGCAAGAAAGGTAATGGAAAACGTTTTGGAATCATCAATCTAAACCAAAACTGTGAAGTAATTAATGAAAACTCATGTAAGATATCAGTATATAAGCAATACATATTAGGATTTAAAATATAAAATAATTGTTTCTAGGAAAATAACAGAAATTGAATAGTTCACAACACTGAACAGTTCATGCAAGTTATCTCGTTGTCTATTATAAATGTTACCCACATAATTAGATCTATCCCAAAATTGAAAATAATAAAAAAAAAGTAATATTCTACGGCCAGTTACAAACGATAATTGTTCTCATAAGTTTCATATGTGGAATTAATAAAACAAGATACTTATTCATAAGGAATTACGAATGAGTTTGCTGAAAAATCTTCACACAGTAGAAGCCTTTATGAGAAAAATATGTCTTGAATTGTTATATTTTTAGGTAATAACATCAGATGGATATTTAAATTTCTTCCAAACAATTCCCTATTATTTATTTATATTTTAACAAATAATTATTTATTTGTTTGAAAAAACTTACATTATAATTTACAAGATCATTTCTAATTTGTGCAAATTACCTATATATTTACTTGCATCATTGAAGTATTACAGTGTTGTTATTATGTACTGATTATAACAATAAAACGATACACCAAGAAGGAGTTGTCTGAAAGAGACGAAAATTAGGAGATAGAAAAATTATGCACAGAATAAAAAATGACTAAAATGTTAGAAAGATTGAATTATTTATTCAGAGTTACATAGTTACAAAGTAACTAGCTCTGTAAGGTGTTGCCCCACTTCTAGCCTGGATGTAAGTTATCACACGACATGGCATACAGTGATAAAACTCCCTCATGGTCTCCTGCGGAATTTCTTGTCAAATGAGGTCCAATGGTTGGGTTAGGTCATCAACAGTCCATGATAGATGCAGTCGCCTTCTCATCATATCATAGACATGCTCGATTGGAAAGAAATCTTGCGATCTGGCTGGCCAAGGAAGTGTTTGGCAAGACGTAAGATAGCAACACGTGCCATATTTGGTCTGGCATTATCTTGCTGAAAAATAACGCCAGGGTACTGCAAAAGGAACGGTAGCAAAGCAGGTCTCAGATTGTCGTGGACATACCGTTGTGCTGTAAGTGTACCTCTAATGACGACCAAAGGGGTCCGGCTAACAAGGGAAAGGGCACCTAAGATCATAACTCCTGGTTGAGGGCTTGTGTGGTGTGCAATAATGAAAGCAGGATTCTACACGCTAGCCTGGATGTCTCCAGACACGTCTTCGATGATTGTCAGGACACAGTTGGAAGCGGGATTTGTCGCTAAACACTATACCTCCTCAATCAGCATCATTCCAACCTGATCGAGCAAATCACACTGTATTCTGAATTGAGAGTATACAGGCGTGAGTGGCAAGTGGCAGAGCGGTTGGTACAAGCGTAAATTTCGCTTTATCAGCCGTCTGCGAATGGTCATGGTGGACACTGGTGTTGGGATCACATGTCTCATGGTTGATAACGATGAATCAGGTGCTGTGAGAGCTGATCTGACAATCAATCAGTCCTCCTAATCTGCAGTATCCATAGGTTGCCCACTACCAGGATGACTCTGAAACATCCAGTTGTCCACCCATTCTTGCCAGCATCTTCTAATCGGCGCATCACTTCGATCCATATGACGAGCGATTCTCCGATTCACCCAACGTACTTTTTTCATTCCAATGATAAGACTTCTTTCAAACTCTGACAGTTGCTCGTAATGAGCTCAAATTCTGCTGCGAGGCATTTTTTCAGTCGTTGAAAATTATTCTAAATCGCAATGCAACAGAAAATGTGATAATAGGATTGATAATCGCTTTTTATATACACCTGCTGAGTGCACAGTTCCGATGCACTATAGTTCCCGCTATTCATTCACCGGACACTAAATTCTTATCATTAGCATGTGCGGTTCAGATACGTTTGAATACGAAATTTCATTACAATAGGGGAACTCCCTCTTCATGCGTCGTTTTTTTTTTTTTTTTTATTATAGAGTGTATTTTATGCATTGTTTAAAAATATGTATATAATCATGACACTGAAATATCCCATTGTCCACCCATTCTTGCCAGCATCTTCTAATCGGCGCATCACTTCGATCTATATGACGAGCGATTCTCCGATTCTTAGAACTGTTCTGTGTACTTTTTAAATCGACTATAGTCTTATCAAATCCATACTACGCTGGGTGAACTATAAATCTCAATCAATTTTGAAATCATTTCATCGACTATATTTCTATCACTGTCCGCAAACATATTTTATGGTTGAGTTAAAAAAAATAACATTTGGTAGTTTAAATCTTTCAGCAGTTTAAGTGTCTGTTGAAATATTTTACTTTATCTACATTACTCTCGTGCATTATAAAGATAGATTTCATCCAATATTTAATATCATTGTACATCGAATTGCTCATTAAAATACGCTGTTAAACGAAAAGTAATGATTTTAGACCACTGGAATATTACTTATATTAATTTAATATTTTACAATTAAGATGACTTCATATCTTAAACTCGAGTTTATTCTCTTTTAATAGTTTAACATATTTCTATGGAAAATGTATTTTTCCACTCATACTAGAGGGTGTTGTAAATCTGTTACTCTTACTAACTCTAACCGAAATATATGGAACAAACTTATTCTGTTTATTACTTAATCGTTATGTATATATTATTATAAAATACTGCTTTGGTTTCAGGACGCCGTTGTTTAAAGTTAAGTGCAGTCTTAATTATTACTAAATATTATTGGGTAGAGACTTAAATATTTTTTTATTATTTTCAATACGTTACATTATCACTATCCAAAGTTATTCTAGTGACGACGAAATATTTCTCTTTGCCTTATGTGCCATAGCTAAACTAAATATACTAACACTAAGAGTCAATAAGTTTTACAAGAAGACTTCAGACAGATTTCTCATGGTATATTTATTCCACAAGTTACTACCATAACGACAAATGAACGCCAACTTTCCTAAAGTAGACTTTTAAATGCATTTACCTGTCTCACTAATACCAAATTAACCTAAACGACGAAGTTGAAGCTGACTCGACTTCTAAGCTCCACTACGCCGTCGATAACTTGTAGCTATTCTCTATCTTGTCTACGACTATAGGACAACTACTCCACACTAGAGTCACACGAACTCTTTCGTGTATCTCTCGCTTAGCTTATATACTTCCTATCTACCTTGTTTCACTTTATTTCTATCTGTCTCTAATTTAAATACCGACGTTTCATTTTGAATTGGGAATAAGTTGTTATTTATAGCAATCAACCTTAATTAAAAGTTCCCAAGGTTAGTGAAGAGAAAACCGTGAATAACCCAACGTCACATACCTTTCTCCCAACATTTCTTGAGATTTTATGTCTTTTATTGTAGAACCCGCAGATTGCACTCAATCTTCTTTGACTGTGTCTTACTTTAATCTACGGATTCCTAAGATGAAACAAATCAATATATATTTTTGTAATTTTTAGCATTATGAACAATGATGGAGATTGTTTATTAGCGTTCCTCTGAAAACGAACATGAGGGCTACTGGCTGCGGGGATGACCGCTCAGCTGGCCCCTCTACTTCCAAGCTACTTCACGGTTATGAGCCTCAGGCTATTAGTAACATTAGGATAATTTTAAGAAGGTTAATTTTTTTTATTAAACATCATAATAAAGACAGGATAATGTTCTAAGTTTCTTTATTACAATTGTTTATGATCCAAATATATTTCAATAAAACGTATTTACTAACTAAATTCCCCGTACAGTAAATTCTTTCATTCATGATCATTGCTAATTTTTTGGTCTAAGTATTCTCAATCTTAGATCCTACAATTATCTCAGTATATCAACAAATATGACATTTAGATAAATATTTTTGACATTGTTTTAATAGTTACAAAGTTTATTCACATAAGTCTGTTTAGTAGTAAATATACTGTTTGTATTTCTTACGAGTTAGGTTTTAGTAAGAAGAAAAGTTGACCGGTCTCTTTTTGCTGCGTCTTCACTAATCAGACTAAAAGAAACGTCTCCCTTGGGCTAGTTATTAAGATGTTCCAACTTCTGGTAATGTTGTTGAAGAGAGCCGATGCTTGCTGCCCCTCCAGTATCAATATAGTAATATGAAAAAAAAATATTCTTAACGATATTTTTAGAGAAGTTAACTTTTCCAGCCATTAATACAATAGATATACATTCCCTCCCTGTTATATTGAGTTGTACATGGAACAATTTCCGGCTGTTTCCAGTGCCGTGTCCCGTTGGCGCATGCGCTTTAGCCTGTATATCACCAGTTGTGATTTATGGGTGGTTGCCCTAGACACACAGAGGCAAGTGTTTTTGCGTTGCAATAAAAGCTACCAGTAGCTCTAGGCTGCACTGCCATCTAGTGTTCAAATCCTGGGTCACCATTTCGGCGGTGGATGTTTTTGACCCCATGGAGGGGGAAGGTTGCTTGCCCTTGGAGTGCTGGTCACGTAGTAAACCTGAACCAGTAGGTCCGATTAAAAGTTGACTGATCACAGAAGTTGTCATCGGTAATTGATGGTGTTAAATAGAGAGTAGTCGTAGTTGACGCGGATGAACTTCCATCTTTTGCTGACTGAATGCTCAAAAAAATTTTCTAGAGGGTAAGGAGTTGGATATACTCAGTTGAGCCACCAGTGTTTGTTACTAAATTTTCTCGCAACCCAAAAAGTGAATAAGATATCCACTGGATTATTATTTCTTGCTATATTGCAATCGTATTGAGAATTAAAGACCGAGAGCGAGAGAGAGAGAGAGCAAACATAGCATATTCATAATTTCATAAAAAACAAAAGATTTGGATTTTAATTTAACTTTAACATCTATTGATTGTAAATTTCTATTACTTTGAGTTTCTTAACTTACAGAGCTTTTTAAAACTTATAGAGCTTTTGAATACTGTCCGTAGAATTAAATAATAAGGAAGCGTTACAACTGTCTACAAGCATTAGTTTTCTATTGGAATATGATACAGGCGTCTCTTAGATATTACAATTATACTTAAATGATCATTGCTTATTGATGAATATTTCATTTATCATATATTGTAATTAACATCTTAGCAATCATTTAAATATTTTTGGAAACTCTGAAATAGATTGATGAATTAAATCTTCAAAAAAATATCAGAATATAATGAAAAACCCTGAGAAAAATAATTCATCAAAGATACTGAACTCTGAATTTCCTTTTCCAGACTTATCATTATATTTTATATATTTGGATGTATTCCAGGTCATTCTTCATTTTGTCTTTTCATTATCCATCACGGATATTACTTAGATTTCTTAAAATGATGTTACAAAACTGAATTGTGATGACGAACGGAAGTAAGTTTCAGGACTGCTGACCACATTTTTATTTTTCATAGTTTACTTTAACTGACCCGTAACTTTTAGGAGACTACATAGAAAGAGTTTTATTTAGATGGCTAACTTAAGTCTGAAAATGTCAGAAAAATGATCAAAATTATTTGCTGATAACATTTTGAAGGAATATCAGTCATGAAAAAGAAATAATCTGTAAAGCACTCAGTTTAATTTGAAATAAACCAAACTGCACCATTACAGTTTTTACTTCAATTTCAGTCATTTTAGAATTTTTTAATCTTTGGATAAATTTTATATGACCGTAATTATTGCTTTAATTTAGAAAAATAGAGTTCATCACTGAAATCAACTACTTATTTTCAAACTTATTGTTAATATTTCTTGGTAGTTACTACTAATTTACGTTTCGGAAGTTTGAATTTTTTTTTTTATTTTGTATTACTTCAAGTTTAATCAAGCTCTTTCAATTCACTATAAATAGTAAAGAAATATCATTTCAACAAATTAATTTGCATTAAATTAAATATAATCGAGTAAAGTTATGAATATGTAAGTAAATGAAATTTCAGTAAAATAAGTAAACTTTTTCTGATATAAATGCAATTACACTAACACAAATAAAGTTACCCTAAAATAGGTTAATTTATAAAAGATAAATAAGTTTTCCTTCAAATACATGAAACTGCATTTGATATTTAATCAATTGAAGAATTAAATTTTCCTTAATACTTGTACAAATTTCAATGCCTGCAAAATTTTAATTCCGATCACTTCAACTTTAAAATTAGGCTTATTTTGAATGGCCTATTGAAGTATTCTAAGGAAATTGAAAATATAGCCTAATATTTTTCAAAGATAAAACCCTGTTTCAAAAATATTGCGAAAACAAATTAATTTTTTTTAACCTCACATAAGAAATTTTCAAAGAAATTTGAGCTTTTACATTTTAAATAAACTTATGTACTCATAAATCTATTTGCAAATATTTATATAATTTAACTCAAACATGATAAAAATGTTATGCAACTTCAGTTTTGACTTAATATATAAATAAATAAGAATATATACTGTTTCCAAGATATTACTTAATAAATATGATATGTAAGTAGGCGTTTTCAGTAATGTTTATTAAGTTGCGTGTTGATGTTTCAATTTATTTCAGGTTTGTGATCTATTGCTTTAAAATGATTCTTAACATGAACTTTTTCTTTTATATTTAAAATATTGATTCGAAATCTAATTATGCATTATTTTTCTTTAACAAATTAAGCAAGGAAGTTCATTTGAGAAACATTAAGAAAATAATTTAAATTAATGGGTTTTAGGCACCGAAATAAAAGATCCTTATTCTAAAATAGCACTCACACACACATCACTGTTTTCAAAAATTACAGTCTTCTCAATTATTCTGCCTTACTCAACAACACTGAATTTTATAAACGTAATTAAGAGAAAATGTCGGGGTCTCAAGAAAAAATCAGAATTGACTGATGTTTTTAGAAGACTAATTTCATTTACTACCGGTAGTTAATCCGAAAAACGTGATTAATTATAAATTCTTTGCTGTAGCATCTGTATTATGATATAAATACCTTAAACTCACTGTAAAATAAAACAAAATTCTATTCTTAGGATACAATAACGAACGTTTAATTTCTTTAAAAGTTAAACAGAAATTTTTTTTAAAAAAGAACACCTTGTTAAATTGGGTCACTGATCATGCTAATCATGACCATGGCATGATCATGACTGGAGAACACCTCAGCTTATGCTCTGCCATCCACGATGTTTTTAACTCTTTATTTTTATGTGTTACTGACAATATTTTAGCTGACTGCTTTTATCGTTCTTCACAGTATTGGTCTGCTCTTCGACTCATTATTGAAAGGTCAGAGACGGGCATAAGATAAGAAAAATTGGGTCACAGTTTAATTTATTGATAAAAATAATGAGCGGGAAACAATTAAATTTGATTTTAAATAGAGAAATTTGCATTCAGTGGATGTAACATGAATTTATATCCTTCATATTATTTGATGAATGTGACGGAATATCATCCTCAAACTTCCCAAAGAGTTGTAAAACAATTATATTTATGTTAATGGGGAAACCAGTTTTAAAATAATCAAAAAAAAACTTCAAAATGCTAAATTTGAATGCTAATTTCAATGAGTAATGCTAAATTTCAGACTATTGAATGTTTGCAGATTATTTTCATAAGATTTATTCTTTACATATCTTCACGGAATAAAGTCATGGAATTCTCATATAAGGATAACAAGGTGTCCAAAGAATTTTTGAGTCGATTTCTAAAAATGTTTCAAGATTGTTGGTGCTTTCAATTCTCGTACAGCATATTACACCACCTTCTTTGAACCAAGGACCTCATTATCCTGATCTTAACATTCCCTGAAATCTTCTGTGAGGACATTTAAGGAGCACAGTTTATGAAAATCATCTGCAAATAATTGACGAACTGAAGATGGCTATATTACTTAAACAATATATGAAATCACTTCTAACATTTTGAAGTAAGTTTCTCAAAATATGTAGAAACGTGTTCAGCTTTGCCTCTTTGAAAAAATATATTTTCTTTATTTGTTGCGAGTTTGAAAAAGTGAAAAATTAAGTTGAGTAAAAAATTAACTCCACTTTATATTAGAGGTGCTTATTGTCTTCAAATATCTATTGAATACTGTTCTGGTCTGATTTTTTTTTATTTAATTTGAAAAATAGATAATTAATTGAAAAAATATAGAAACAAAAATATTAGAATTTTGTGAAAAAAAAAAACAAGTTTAACGTATGCAATATAATGCGAAGCACAGTAAAAAAAGCACTGAAAAATTATTTTGTTCTTAGAAAAGAGGTTTTAGTAAAAAAATAGCTCCTTTCAAATAGAAAAAAATTGGATTCAAAACCAAAAAAAAAAAAAGATAATAATTAAAAGTATAATTTTTATTTTTCAAGTACAAAAAATTTGATAAAAAAATCATCTCTCTTTGTGTCCCTTTTACATACATCTTATTTAGTTTCAAAGAAATATCTAAAGATGTATTTTCATAACATGTAATTTAACCGAAAACCTCCATTAAAATCATTCAACTATTATCTTACTTACCCACGCAAAACTTCCTCTATTGTACTAAAAATAGATGAAAAAATCCATTCTTTTCTTATAAAGTATTCAATTAAAATGTTATTTTCCAATTTCTGCACTTCTTATTTATTATCTGTCCTTAACAATTAATCATAAAAAAAACTGTCAACAACAGAGGTAACACTAATTTACAAGTATGAATAGAAATATATCTATCTAGCTATCTTATCTCCTTTTTCAAAAAATAAATGTTTTATGTTTTGAGAAACCACCATATATATATTGTATATATATATATATATATATATATATATATATATATATATATCAAATGTGTAGACTTGAAGACTGTGGTGGCATTATTAAGGTAAATTGTTGTTACAATTGGGTGCTGCCATTTGCTAAAAGGAGTCGAAACAAATTCCACATTTATTCGTAAGTCAGTTTTGATTTGTAGACATTTGCTGCCAAATAAAAATTTGAATGTGGTTGTGTGGAGTTGTTGAAGTCATTTTGGGTTGAGTTGTCGCCATTGATGGTAAATGGAATCATCGTTATTAACCAGAAACCAAACAACAATACAAACAATAGGGTTTTGCTAGTGAATCTATTCCAAAGTAGGTGATGATGATTTCATCGATCAGGGAAAGCTATGAAAAAGAAAGCTTGAGGTGCAAAAGGTGTCATGGTCACAAGTATGAGTAACTGAGACTTCCGAAAATGTAATTAATCATAAGTCTATGAATCTTTAATGAAAATGACAATTTCTTTATAATCTCCAAAGCTGAGTAAGGATATGTGGTCTTGAAAATTTTTGAATAGCCTCAACAGCTTAACTAATGGTACAAAATGTTCTAATTTTTCAAAAAAAAAGTATGGAGATAAGCTCTTCAATATTTTGTGATGTTATTAAAATGTCACCAAAATGCACAAATGCATTTCAAACTATCTGTTATACCATCAATGAATCTTTAAGCTTTCAACAGTGCACAAACCAAATTGCATTTACGTACATACGAAGAGACCAAATAGGGTACAAGCAGTTTTATGAATTTACTCTTAAGCAATAAGAATTTGATAAGAAGTTGTCAAAATCCATATAAGAAAACGGCATGACACATGTCACCACTATTTCTGTCCTCTCATGTTTCTCTATAGTGAGCGAGACTGAATATACTTCTTCGTTTTGAAGACAAATGTTTGATGCCACCAACTCTAATTTAAAGCTACCGTCCTCACATGCATTTGGTTCGGGGACAACTATAAGAACGATTTCGAAAACGGTTTCCCGCTTTTTGTAATTTCTTTATTTAGTCCTTATAAGTCTTGATACACTTTCTGATTTTTGAGAACAACTGGGAATAGTACGAAGAGGATTTGAAACTGAACTATTTTATTCACCTAACGAATACGGTGTTACACCTAACGAATACGGTCCGTAAGCTCATAGCCTTTAGATATATTAATGTTTCAATACTAAAAAGTATAGATACCTCTGATAATGATAATTATAAGAATAGCTCTAAAAGGAGTGAATAGACTTCATAGCGCATTTCTGAAAAATTATGTTTTACGAAATAACTCAGAAGATTTTCTATCATCAAGTTGCTCACATTCTAGTATTCGTTTAATTCCTTGGCTATTTGTTTCTCAACACATCTTGCGATTACTTCTCCTTAAATTTCTTGTAAGGTTTCATTTTTAATGGAGATAGTATAGCATTTCGTACTGTTATTATCTACTATCTGGCTACCGTAATAAATATTTTCGGATTCCGTCTGTGATCAGTTTTAAAACCATTGATTCGAATATTGATTCCACCATGTTGAGCTACAATGCTTCTATAATTTGCTATAAGTTGAAATAAAAATAGATATTTTAGCAGCCGAAACCTTATCCATAATTGCAGGATATTATCAAGCGTTTGCTTCGTTAGAAAAGTATAAATATATAATAAATATAATATTCGAAATTTCCGTTATACAGATAACAAGGAATGGTCACAAAATTATTTTTCTACATAACTCAATATTGGGTTATAAAAAATATTAATTCTGGAGCTTTCGCGCACAGTCACTGGAGCCTGCGCAGTCCTTTCATGACGTCATTTAACGAAATCATGTTAAACAACCAAAGCGGAGTATTTGCTGCCGGATACTCTACACCCCACTTTTATAAAATAAATAAATAATTGTTACAAATTTGATTGATTTTTTTGAAAAGGACATTTTCATAAGTTATGCTATGCTATAATTAGAAATATATTATATTCATTTCAATTTCAGAACTGTGGGTTTCCTTTAAAATAACTTTCTCTTGTAAATGATTTTGGATATGATAAATGTTTAGTTTGATTCCTAATTGTGATGTTCTTAGAGCACAGTTTCATTTATGACATCCTAATGTACATTTTGCATAACTCTACAGCAAATGCCTGCATTTAATATTTAATTCAAAATTTACTTTATTCATTACTCATTAAGATCACAAGCGCAAATTTTTTTTTTTTAAAATAAAATGTTCAAAAATAAAATGTTTTAATAAAATGTTTAAATAAAATGCTCAAAATAATTTTAACTCAAGTTCTTATTTATATCAATTATTTTTTTTTTTCAATAAATTCTAAAAGTAAAAATAAAAATAGTAGCTTTTGAGACTTATTTTACAATAATTATAACTATTAATATTGAGCTGTTTTAATTCAAAATAAACTTTTACAAAACTAGAAACCTTACGAAATGTCAAATATAACCCTACTTTAAAATAAAGTGTTTTATATTTAGAAGTTCTAAAAGCTCACTTTGACCTTTTTCTACCAAAATTGTTTTTCCTTTTTCGACAGAAGTTATTGATATGTACTAAATTTAATGGAAGTAATGGAGATTGATTAAAAACCCCTAATGGTTAGGATACTCTACTGTTCTATCTAATTAAGGAGTAAATGGGAGAATAATGTGTTGTGCGTGTGTGTAGGTTGTAGGTTGCTTTAAAGAATTTTTTTTTCATGAAATGAAAAACAACAGACAAAAGAGAGGAACAAGATAATTCTTCAGATACTTAAGCATTTGACAATGAATTTTGAACTTTAAATTAAAATAAGAGTTTAATATACACGGGAGTTTGTAATTTTATGAATTATTATTTGCTAATTTTATATAAAATATTGGGAAATATTGTATTTCATTAAAAATAAGCTTTCAAAGACAGTTCTGTTTTTTTAACAAACGCTATATTTATTTACTTAAAACGAAGCTGTGTAGAACACAAATTTAAATATGCCTGCTTAAAAAGATGTTAACATTCTTAGGTCAAAACTGAATTATAATTTCTTATCAATCTCAGATTCATCTACATGAAATATTGTAATGTAGTCGTATGTAAAAAGTGTTTATTTCTTTATTTTGACTGATTTTCTTCCATTGCTGCGTAAAAATATATTTGAATGTTTTTTTTTTTTTTTCAACGGAAAGATTTGTCTTCTTATAAAGGTAGCAAGCCCTTTGGTTTTCATGCTGATACATTAATACAATCATATGTATTAATCTTTCTTTACGAATAAGAATTAAATATTAGATTTATATATTTATATGATTCTAAAACTTATTCATTAAATATTTTAAGAGTGACAAAACGTTATTTAGGAAAAATTTCTTTCTTAGGTGTTTACAAGCTCGCAATGAATTCATTAGGAGTATTAGTGTCAGTGAAGGGCTAAAATTCTCAGTATCTTTATCAAATAGATATTTTCGCTTGACTTTCTATATTATATTTATTCGGTTTTGATATTTCATTTAAACTGAAGTATCAGGTGCTCCTTGACTATATTCCGGAAAAAACGCCAACTCTTGAGAGATCGCCAAAAAAGTGATACATAATGAAAAATCGTAGGGGTACCATAACCTAAATCACCACATTTAAAACGTTATCGCATCTAAAATTCACCCATCGCCAAAGAGCACCCGATACTTGACTTAAGCCGATATTTCATATCATGTTTAAGGATATACTGAATTTTGTTAAGAATTTGACCTCATTTTAGAGCTAGTGTTCAAATTATTAATGTATTCTTGTTTTAGTTTTAATAACGTATAAACTTATATTTATGTTTCAAAAATTATTTTTTTATATTTTATAGAAAATGCAATCTTCCTTGTTTATTCTTCAAATTTTAGACTTCAGAGAAGTTTAGAAAAAGAAAAACAATTTTTTACTTAGAAAAAACGCTATAAAGTAAAAAATCGTACACAATGAAGGGAGTATAAAATAATTTGAAAACTTACCAAAATTATTGAAGCTGAAACAATCAAAATAAGCAGTCTATCGAAATTGTTTCAGAGAAATAATGTCATTAAAAAGAAAAAAAACACGGAATAACAAAAAAATAATGTATTCTAGCCAATATTATAGGTTTACTGGAAATTTAGAAAACACGCATAGAAATTGTGGGAAATGTGGGCACATTATGTTAATCAGAGATATTAAAGAAGAAATATTTTATACATAACGATAGAAGTTAGTATTACTGTAATTCTAGACTATTGTTTAAATAATAAGTATCTTCCTTGAATTCTAGATCTGTAGAAAATTTTAAGCAATGAAACTTACATACATATATATTAAATATAGTAGACTTCTGTTAAGTCTAAATCAATCTTTCCTGGGACAAAACGCGAAAGCAATTTTCTGATTTTACTAATCATAATGGAAAAAAAGTAAGGCAAGAAATCTAATTTAAAACTGCTTTCGGATACAAAACTCTAGAAAGCTTAAGTAATTCCTTAAAAATATTCTCATACAAAAAGATATAAACACGATATAACGATAATACAATAAACTTTACATAATTTTACATTTTTATACAATATATTCTCGTATTTCTCCCTTTAGCATATAACAAACATAAGGAAGAAAATCAACGTAAGAAAAAGAATTATATTTATTACGTTAGAGTTCTGATAAATAAAGATACTTTTTTAAGCGATTTTATCTTATTTTCATTTTTAAAAGTATAAAGGAAATTCAAAATGTTTTTATAAGGATATTCAATTGAAATAAAATGTAGTTTAGATATTCTTATACCTTTATTTTATTTCATCAGATACTTTCTAGAAAGAGAAATGCTTTTACCATTTCAAAATAAATGTGACTCTTCCATTGAATAAATTGAAGAGTTGTGTTTTTAATTCAAAATGTTTGCATACTGTAAATTGCATCTCTTGACTGAATATTGAATTTTATTACAGTCATTTTAAAGATGAATTATTAAAAATCGTCTTCATATTGTAGTACTTATGTGAGAATTATATCTGTTTAGTAATACAACAAATACATTTCCACCTTCAGACATTTATTTTATAATTTTTCGATTCTGAAAATCGTTGAGTATTCAAATAAAAATGCTGTAAAAAATAAATATTAAATGCAAATTTGATTCAAAAATTAGATAATCACTTCACTTTATTACATACTGAACGATTTTTGTGCTTTTAAAGGCAGTCTATGCAGTAAGAATGACAAAGTTAGTATTTTATAAGAATTTCATTTTTAGTTATCATGAAACATTTGATAAGAAGCAGTCAAGATAAACTTCAAGGTCATTTACAAATTTTTTTTTATGAAATTAAATTAAGTGTTAAATTTAAGTCACAGTGTAAAGTTACTTTTTATGGTTGTCTCTTTAATTGTAAAAACTAATGATTTTATTTATCACACAATTTTACATTTTGCGTTTACAAATAAAATATTAAAAATTGATATTATACATTAGTAACACTGTAATTTACCACTACCTTCCATGTACTATTAAACGGTAGCCAGACGGCGCCACATGTTCTTTTTGGTGAGAAGGACGATTAGCGAACGCAAGCTCGATCGAAGGCGAGAGACTTCGTTAAAAAAGAACGATGGAGTGATGTTCGTGAATCTGTGTTTTATATATGTTTTGTATCCTGTCTTGTGTTGTGGAACGTGTCGAACATTAAATAATATTTGTTCCTGAAACCATCCTTGCTGTTCATTATTTCGTCCTAAAATAATTACAACATTGGAGGGATTACAACTTAAGATTTTAAACATTTTGAAATATTGTATTTACCAGTAGGTTTTTTCTGAAAAAATATTATGCACAAAATAAAAAATTAGTAGCTCTCAAAATTTTAATACTATTTTTTGAAATAAAAAAACCGCTCTTCAAATTTTTAATGTATCTGACACATGAATTCTGTGTTATGTATGGATTATTATTTAATTTAAAAATGAAACAGATTTAATAAATGCATGTTAAATTTATTTATTTTCATAAAATCAGTGAATATATATTTATTTATAATCTAATAGCACAACTGATTTGAAAATTTAACTTTTAACTTTTTTCTGAAAGTCAGTTAAAAATTATTGATTTTGCTGGTAGTCTGGAAAAAAAAGGTATTTAATGCATCTGTATAAAAAGAATAAAATAATCTTTTAGTTCTGTGAAGTAAAAATTTCTACATTCTTAGTTTTTAGAACTTTTATACAAATTAGACGGCCTTCCACAATCTGCATCATTAAAGAAAGATTAAATCTTTTCTCACGAGCACCTATAACTGAATTATGCATTAACTAAGTATATATATATATATATATAGATATATATATGTGTGTATGTAATGTATGGGTATTCATAATGATGAGCAATTCGGTTTATTTGAAGCTATTTATTTTTATATACAGTGATAAATATGTGCAGAAGCTTGATATAGTTAATCGAGAAAATCATAGGTAATGTTCACAATACAGATAGACGAAGACAGTTCATTTCAATCAAGAGGTTGTGCCCCATGTTTTTATTCGGTAAAAGCTTACTGACGCGATATCACTTACACACCGTAGGTCTACTCCGGTTCCTTAAATGCGTCTTCCCGTGCAAAGCGTTTCCTCCCGCCTAGTGGAATGTTGCTCTGCCAGTAGCAGCGCCTTCTGGTGGTTTAGACGTTCAATGGCCACGTTCTGCATATATATATATATATATATATATATATATATATATATATATATATATATACGGAACGTGACTCACCGCTCAGAACGCGAACAAGGGATCCGCCTCACAACCAGGGAGTGCAGTTTACAAGCGGGCGCTAGGCGAGTTGGAAGACATCTTTACAGATCTTCATTGCACACAAGGCGGGTCTCATTTCTCGAGTCAGGTTGTAGTCTTTGCCGCATAAGTGCCGCAACACGAAACTGTCTATATACATCAGCTTCTGCTTATTTACGTTGTAAATATATAGGGAAGTGGGGTTGCTAAATCCTCCGTTCCCTATAATATCCAATCCCAGCTTATGGGGGATGTCTTCAGATCAGAAGGTGTAGAATACATAAAAAACTGGAAAGACCCAAAAAACACAAGATACCAGGAACTAACAATTTATTTCAAACTTAACAAATACTTTAAAACGAGAACTTCACAGGTCTGGAATCTGCGAAACAAGTGTGTCGAGCACAGGCCACTTCCTCCTTTTGTACCAGTCATCTTGCAGCTCCGCAGTCAAAAAGATGACGTCAAAAGGTGACGTAGGCAGCCGCCACATGACTCCCCCTCCAGTCTCACGAAGGGAGACGAAACCTTACTTTCCTGCCTGATCTTGTTTGATATGCTGGCGGATCTTGTTGGATGTTGGATTCCTGCTCCACTGGCTCATCAGATGTTCCTATGCACCTATCACAAGTGAACCTCTGAGGCGTGCCGAATCGAGAAACCCAGGTGTTTAAGTGTACCTTAGACTGCTGACAATCGATGCAAGTTTTGCACCACATGCCGATATCCCTATTCATACCTGGCCAAACATATTTAGATGCTATGAGGTGTTTAGTAGCGCGTATCCCTGGGTGAGACAAACTTTGTAACTCATTAAAAACTTTTCTTCTTAACTGATGAGGAACATAGAATCTGTTAACGCCTGTAGAGCTATCCGCATATAGCGATTTAGTGCCATCAGGCATTTCATTTTTTATCAGCTTACCACTGAATTCCATTCTACCTTCTAAAATTGATTTCAATTCCTCGTCTTTTTCCTGAAACTTTGACCATGACTCCAAATCAGACAGAGAGGAAAACTGTATTTCATTAATTCTCGATAAAGTGTCAGCTACAACATTACCCTTACCTGGTAAGTACCTAATGTCTGTAGTGAATTGAGAAATGAAATCTAGATGTCTCAATCGTCTGGGAGGGGCCTTTTCATATTTCTGTGAAAACGCGAAGATAAGAGGTTTATGATCTACGTATAAAGTAAAAATACGAGCTTCTAACAGATGTCGAAAGTGTTGTATTGCACTATAAGCTGCCAATAATTCTCTGTCGTAAGTAGAATATTTGCATTGAGCAGATGATAACTTCTTTGAAAAGAATCCAAGAGGTCTAGGACCATCAGAAGAAATTTCTTGCAGGACTCCTCCCATAGCAAAATCACTGCAATCTGTAACTAACGCTAATTTTGCATCTACTGAAGGATGGTATAAAAGCGTTGCATTCACCATAGCAGTTTTAATCTCTTCAAAGCTTTTCTCCCTTTCCGGATTCCACTGAACTTCCCTTTTGTCACGTTTTTTTCACCGATTAACAGTTGATTCAACGGTGACAAAATAGATGCGATGTTTGGGATAAACCTATGATAATAGTTTACCATGCCTAAAAACCGACGCAAATCAGAAATAGTAACGGGTTTTGAGAATTTTACTATTGCTTGAACCTTTTCACTATGAGGGGTACATCCTTTATCATTAATTGTATGCCCAAGAAAATCTATTGTGTCTTTCCCAAAGTCGCATTTGGACTCGTTCAACACGATACCATAATTTTTAAATCGTGTGAAAACTTCTTCCAAATGTATTTTGTGCTCGATAGGATTTTCACTGGGAATTAGGATGTCATCCAAGTAGGGGAAACAATAATCTAGTCCTCTCAAAACTTCATTAATGAACCTTTGGAAAGTTTGCGCGGCAGAACAAAGACCAAAGTTTAAAAATGGAAATTCGAAAAGTCCGAAAGGGGTAATAATGGCAGTTTTGGGTATATCTGGAGGGTGCACTGGTATTTGGTGATAAGCACGTACCAAATCTATTTTTGAAAATACCTTCTTTCCTTTTAACATATACATGCAATCTTGAATGTGAGGAATAGGGTATTTATCAGGTACTGTGATACGGTTTAAAGCCCTGTAATCTCCCGTAGGTCTCCAATCTGATGATCCTTTGGGAACCATATGCAAGGGACTAGACCAATTACTTTTCGATGGCCTGCAAATACCTCTCTCCATCATATACTCAAATTCTTGTTTTGCGATTTTCAATTGAGCTGGATTTAACCGACGAGCTTTAGCACAAACGGGGGGTCCAACTGTATTGATGAAATGCACAGTATCGTGTTTAGTTGTATTCTTAGGGGAAACGTTCAACTGAGTATTCTCCTTAAACTTACGCAAAAGATCCAAGTATTCGGAATTCCCGACAATGGTTTTTACCACTGGGACATTTTTTATAGTTTTGCCTCTAGCTTTTAAATCAGTTAAAGGATCAACCAAACAGCGTTTTTTCAAATCAACCAGCAAACCAAAATGCTCCAAAAAGTCCGCACCGATAATAGGCTTAGTAACCTCAGCGACAATGAAAGGCTATTGAAAATTACGTCTTAAACCTAAATCAAGTGTCAGTAACTTAGAACCAAAAGTTCTGATTTTAGATCCATTAGCTGCGTATAAAAAGAAATCGGTTTTCCCATTACTTTTAGTTACATACGCTTTAGGATAACAGGAAACATCACTACCAGTATCAACAAGAAAACCGGTACGATTGTTTACATCATTAACAAAAAGCCTGCGACTTTCACCTCTTAAAACAGAAGACGTCGCTACTCCTGTGAGAGATTCGAGTTTTTGCTCAAATGCACATGGAGGTATGCAACGTTTTGCCTTTTCCCGATATTTAAAATGGTACCAGCACAGCCAACCTTCCCGTTTCTTAGCACTAGCTCTAGATACCGATGTACTTCGTCTACGTTGTGGTTTTGGGGATGCATGTCTTGAACCCGACCTAACCAATCTCGAGAGTTCATCTAACTGTTGTTGCATCTTAAACAATTGCTCATCTCGACGACTAACATGATCAGTACCCGAATTACCATCAGAAACGGAGTTTATACTGCCCTATGAAAATTCAATGATTTTGTCAGCTATTTCCGCTAACTTGTTTAAGTTCTCTGAACTAACAGCTAGAACGGCTTGAACTTGCGGTGGTAAACGCCTCATCCAGATGTTTTTAAGAAAAGTTTCGTCTACACGGTTTTCACTCAATTCTCGCATTTGTCTAAGCAATAAAGACGGGGATCTATCACCTAATTCCAAATCCTCAATTAGAGTTTTAACTTTCTGGTTTTGCGATACTTCAAACTGCTCTAGTAAACGGTTTTTGAGAGCCGTATATGGACACGGGGGTGGTTCACACACTATATCTGTAGCATGTGAAAGAGTTTCAGGGTCTAATGAAGCAACGAAATGGTCAAATTTTGTTTGCTCAACCGTAATGCCAGCTAACTTAAAACTAGCTTCAAGCTGCATAAAAAATAGTTTTACATTACGGGGCCAAATTTAGGGACCTTAACTGTTACTCTTTCACAACCATTATTTGAACCTACAGCTCCTTCACTTTTAGTATCTGTACCTTCAAGCGACATCTCTATCTGAGCTAGTGGGATAATGAGTGAGTGATCGTGAAGTTTATTGGCGCAAGGAGTTATTGAGAATGTATGTATGTAAAGCGCACTGGTGTAAGAGCCAGATGTAGCTAAATCGACATCTCAAAGCGGCAGTAAAAAAATAAAAATTTTACCGACCAAATTCCTGCCTCAGAGGTTCGAACCATAGATAGGGACGTTACCAATTCACAGGTGTCAGTGAGTTTCCGACGGTTAGCATATCTTGACAACTTGCTTCCTAGTTCCTCAGTGTCCAATTAGCCTTTCCGGGAGTATTCGATCTTGTTCCAGAACGGGTCACCAGCTTATAGGGAAGTGGGGATGCTAAATCCTCCGTTCCCTATAATATCCAATCCCAGCTTATAGGGGATGTCTTCAGATCAGAAGGTGTAGAATACATAAATAACTGGAAAGACCCAAAAAACACAAGATACCAGGAACTAACAATTTATTTCAAACTTAACAAATACTTTAAAACGAGAACTTCACAGGTCTGGAATCTGCGAAACAAGTGTGTCGAGCACAGGCCACTTCCTCCTTTTGTACCAGTTATCTTGCAGCTCCGCAGTCAAAAAGATGACGTCAAAAGGTGACGTAGGCAGCCGCCACAAATACTACTCACATAATTTTAATTAACTATATTTGATCGTCTACATAGTAACTACTGTAAATATATGGCATCGGTTTAAACTGAAGTGCTTATTATTTTGGAACTCAGAATATTAGAAAAAGGGGCTCAACCATAATGCAGTAATTATTTCAGACCTTTTATTGTGTGTGTTGGGAAAAATTTTAAAAGATTGAAACTTAGGAACGAATTGATAGAACATTTGCTCAGTGAAAGGTTTGAAGTGTTATGATGTAACCGTGTCAAGGAGATAGCATTTTTTCATCTCATATCATCAGTCTTAAGTTTGAAACGTAAAGGAGGAATTGTTTTTATTAGAAGCATATGATGAGGTAAGAGAATATTTACTTTATATTTTTGAAAATCTATGCGGTCACTAGCTTTCTAGTGGCGATATATATATTTTCCGCGAGGATTTTATCCTCTTTGTAGAAGAATAAGCTCTATTAAATGCAAAAAATGTTGATTTAAAAATATTATCGAAAGTAGTGATTGTTAAATGTCGGATCCAGAATTTGTAAGACATTTAATGAAATCAGTGTTTGAGAAGAAAAATTCTCGAACTTTTCTTAACGTTAAATCTGACCAAGAACTATCGATTAAGAAAATTAAATAACAAACCACTTTAAAAAGAACAGGAAAATTCAGAATTGTTAAGGTTAGATAAAAAAATTGAACTTGGAAGATCGAAACAATTAAATTCAAATGGCTCTTTACATCAATCAGTCAATGCTTATGTGGAATCATCCCCTCAAAGCTTAGAGAGTTTTTTTAAATCCGTTAAAATATGAACGGCACACGTTCCATCCAGAGCAGAAAACATTATATTTTTTCTTAAAGCTCTCGTAAAAGCGTTCATACGTAAAAATGTTCTCGGAGAACTAAAATCGGAAATTCTGCTTAATACTTTAGAAGAAGAATATTTTAATCTATATAGATGATGAAGAAAGAAGAGATTATAATAAATTAAAAGACACTGCTTCAAAACAACATCACCAGAATGCCACAAGAATATATAAAATCATTTTATTTTATTACTCACAAAGATTTCCGAATGAGTCGTATCCTCAGTTTTCATTCAGATTTTTGGCTGTTTGAATATTTTTGTAAATTAAGAGATGATTCTGAACCCAAATCATTATACGACTTGATAGTATCAGATAAACTATTTCAATCTTTTGCTTGCGAAATCTCTGCACTTTTTTGTGTAAGACAAGGTACAAAATGGCTAAAACCCTTCATATGGTTCGATAATGTGATTTTTGCTTCGCATCTAAAGGCAAATCACTCCGCGAGATTCCTTTTGATTCTAAACCGCCGATAGACTTGAAAACAGGCAGTGTTATAACCGAAATCAAAGAAGAGCAACTGGAAAATTTTCATCAAATAGTTGTGAAAAATATATGTCTAACAATCACGAAATTATGTACTTAATTTGTAAGGAATTTCATTTTGCAAAACCAATTGATCCCATAAGTTTAAAAACACCTGTAGAATAATTAATCCAATAAGCATGTCAATATGATACACAGCAGAAAATAATATTTATGATAATTTAGTGTTGGGAATTGCGATTAGTCTTTTCAAACTAATCTCTTAAAATAAATTAAAATATATTGACATATTAGTAGATGAAAAAAAAGTTAAGAGTTTTGGAAGATAATGATGTGCAGTGTATAGTTTAGAAAATGTCTTTATTCCCTGGTAAGTGTTTGATTGGTAAACTCACATTAATTGAATGTTTCGTGGAAAGTGAATAAGTTGATGTCTAGTATCTTAATTTCTTCTTTATTAAAGTCATCAACTATTATAATCAGTAATTCAGCACTAAGTAATCGCTTATGAATGGATGGCATCTAAAATTTATTCTATGCTTTTGGGAGGTTCTAATGATGGAAATATAAAGATGAAATGTCAAAAAGTGTTCAGTGAAAATTATTTGTGTTCGTGCAAAAGCGAAACGAGGGAGGAATATCGATCAAATCAAAATAACACAGATGGATTTGCATTATTTTTATCACAGAAAGCTTCATTATTAGAGGCAAAAGGTTGTTTTTTTAGCACATATTATAAACTCCAATCTAAGTTCGGATATAAATTCGACAGTAAAAAATTATTGTCCGAATACAACAGAAAATATTAATATACAAATGAAAAACAAAAAAATTTACAACAAGAAAAGGAACAAATGTACGAAATATCAAGCAGAGGATATTGCTTCTATTCAGAGGACCCAGTTCGGTGGAGATGTCAAGCGGAGATTACGGAACGTGTAAAATAAAGACTGTTCATCCACATGACATTCGAAGAAGAAAAGATTGGTAATTTTGAGTGGCCACATTAAATGACTATTGTCGCTGATAAAATGAAGAGTTGGACAATAGATTTCTAAGCCATTACCTTCGAAATACATTTTTGTATAATTTCATTTTGTACATTTTTCAGGTAAATCGAGAAGCACACATTTTTGTCAAGAACGACAGTATTTTCAGGAGAGCTGGTTATAGATGCGAAACATGACTTATCGCTCAGAATACGGCAATAGAACAGGATCAACCTCACCACCAGGGATCACTTATACTGGCAGAAGACATTCCGCTAAACGAGTTGAAACTTTTCGCGCTGGAAGACGCCTTTACAGAGCTTCAGTGAAAACAGCGCGTATCTCTCGTCAGGACTATCTATCTACGTCACCTTTCGCTTATTTTTGTTACAAATATTACCCACAATGTTTGAATTAATTGTTTTTAGTTGACTTATTTATTAATTACTCTAAATAAGCTTCATTATCTTATACTGAAGTGCTCATCATTTTTCATTTTAGAACACGGAATATATATATATATATATATATATATATATATGTGTGTGTATGTATGTATGTATATATATATATATATATATATATATATATATATATATATATATATAAACAAGCACTGAGGATGTGTGCATAATTTTACAAGAATTATCAGTTTCAATAAGTATGGATAATATTTGTGTATGAAATATGGTTTACTTGAATAAACGTATATTTGCAAACAATTAAATTGTTTTATGCAAATTTTCTGGGTTTCATTTTTCAAAATATCCTAAATATATGTAAACCTTATGGATTCTTTCAGCACCTTATAATGTCTCCCAATATCATATGATCTGTTCTGAAGTTTATTTAATTCACGCAATTCCATAGTACTAATCCCTTCGGCTTATATGTCCTCCACATTATATACATCTATCTTTGATTGACCATAATATTTAGTTAAAAAATTATGCGTATATATATATATATATATATATATATATATATATATATATATATGCATATTTAGTTTATAGAATTTTTATAGAGTTTATAGAAGTTTATAGAATTTATCAACCACAAAAGTAAGTTTTAGAACTGTAGTGGCAGTTGTGTAAGAATAATAAGTTTTACCATTTATTTTTAATGATTTTAATATCAAGTTTGAGTTCAATAACTCTTCAATAAAATTATAAAGATTTAATTTCATTACGTTTGAAAATTTAGTAAAATATATAGCAAAGGAGACTAATAACTTTTGCGAAATGTTTGTATAAGAATTAAAAGTATATATCTCATTTTTGTAATATCCCCTACTTTTATTAATACGAGATCAATTGTCACTAAATAATTTTTCATTGTAGTGAATATTAGAATATATGAGTGTTTTAAATGAACTCTTATGGAGCTCTTACATCTTGTATCATTTAATAATTTTTTCATAAATTTGTCAATATTCAAAAGTCAATATTGAACTAGATTTTAGGTTCCTTATAACTCTTTTTCTAATTGTGTATATTTATATTACAGATCCAAAAAAAAATCAATTAAATAATGTGAAAGAATATTTATTACTTCTTTTGAACTACAAAAGCATAAAACAACTTTCGACTTTTGCAATGGAATTGTTTGAATGCCTCTAATCTGGAGGTTTTTGAAGTATTTCTTAAATAGAATAACTTTTTTAAATAATTTTTTTCATTTCTAGATTCCTCCCATTTGGGGGGGGGGAATGTTGGCTCAAAAAGTTACAATTCATGTTTATAAAATTCTACTCAGTAAATTTCCGTCATGTGTCATAAGAGTTCAAGTTTTAAATTTGAATTGTGGATCATAAGGGTGTCATATGGTACAGTGCAGCTGTTTCCAACAAGGAGTATGTGAGATGTTGTATGCGAAAAAAAAACAGTAAAGATTGCCACCAAGCTTACTTAAAAAGAACAAAATGTTTAAAATAATTTTATAAAGTAGTTAGATATTTTTACTGATATTGTTTTTTGTACAGCTGACCTCCGAATAAAGTCATTGAAGAAATATAAATTCCTAGAAGAATTGACCTTCTCTCTTCTCGCCCTTGGCCATTCACCCCTCAATATTGGTGTTCTGCTTCCTCCCCACTCATTCCTTTTGGGTGTTTCAGATTTGACTACTCAAGATTGATGGGCTGTGTATAAAAACAAGAATGATTTAATTTGTATAGCGTTTAAATTTTGCTGTCATTATTTGTTTTGAGACGTGTGTATATCATTTCTACAAAAGAAAAACATCAACTTTTCTACAAAACCTTATTATTCACCAGATTTACGTAATGTATCTGTGGCTAAATACTGGACTTGAAAGGAAATAGAAACTGACTAAATAAAGTATCAAGTATGTCATCTGACTGGAAAATATCAATTAAAAATTTCCAACCTAAGCGATGCGACAATAAAAACCCGTTCTGGAGCAAATAAGAAACAAACTGTAGTATCTTATCCCTATTTAGGTCTACAATAAACAAGAAAAGGTACATTAATTTCAAGTTTTTGTGTTTAGGAAATGAATACTGCCTTAAATGCTTTAGTGTTGTGCGTGAGGAAGTATTAAGATACAGTTCTAGGGAGACTTATTTGTGTGCTTATGTGGAGCTTCTATACCAAGTATCCTGAGCACAAAGATAAAAATGCCATATTTTATTCAATTGTTGAACTTTCAGAGTTCTATAAATATTGAAACATATTTTCTATCCACCCAAATAAATTCAATCAATCGTACCATATTAACTAAAATAATGGGTACCGAGACATAAACCACACCGTTGGGGAAATTTAAATTCAAGGTACACCAAATGCTATCGCATGTATCGTTGGAGAAGTAAGCTCTAATAAAATGTGTTTGAAGTTTCTGTCAAAAAATCAGGTGTCTCGAAGAATATGGGCCATATCAGACTGTGTTGAAAGCACATATCGGTAAAGTTAAAATTTGTGATTTTTTTTTCTATCCAAGTCGAAGAAAGTACCTACGTTAAGCAACATTTTGTACTACTGATAATTGCTAAGTACGAGGAAGAATTCAAAGAAAGTATCCTTATTTATCAACTATTACAGAGTATGACGAATACCAACAATGTATACGAAGCAATTGATCGTTCTTTCGTTGAAAAATACATTCAATAATCAAAGTGTTCATTGTGCCCAACAAAGGTAGAGAAAAGTCTTTGGAAGGGAGCCACTCAGACTTTTGTGCATACTTAGTATAAATCGCTCCAAAATTAAATGGACTCAGTGCTGTAAAAACATTTAAATTTCTGTAATAAATGTAAAAACTTCTGCCTCCAGATTTATGACAGGGTCTTGATGAAACAGTCAAGGCAAATCTTTATCAGAGCGAATCCTACTAATTACTGGTTGCTTAAACAGTTGTGTGAAGAAATAGGTACTCTTCGCAATACTTTGATTTTGTCCACCGAAATAAGAAGGCAGTACCGGGATAAATTTCTGAAGTAACCTTTCAAACTTCAACACGTGCTTTTCCTTTTTTTTTGGAAGACTATCCATTTAGAGTTCTTGGATCTAGGAAGCGTAATTCAGAATGGCGGCAAAAGTTTGCTTACCTATGTGATACTGTTCACTTGATTAATAAATTCAATATTACATTTCAAAATGTAACAAATTTAAAGTTGATAAGTCCGCTGTTGTAGGCTCTAATTCCAAAGTATTATCAAATATAAGTCTATAAAGTATATTAAATTATATATTTTTCTTTTAAAACTTTCCTTAACATATCAGTTGCTCCCATGCATACAAATTACTGAATTAAATAAACTGAACTATTGAGATAGTCTTTCGGCTGATAATGATTTTACTACGTCACTGTCTGGATAGTTTTCTACTGAGTGGCGAAAAATATTATTGGTTGAATTTATGTGCTAGCTGGATTTTGAACTCATGACCAGTAGGTACGAAGTAAAGTTGTCTGGTCATTTTTCGCCGAGTATTTATCAACCAAAAGA